>PVKM010019616.1:0-24052 GCA_004027735.1 Carollia perspicillata
ACGAGAAGGTGGCTTGTGGTAACGTCTTCACAGTAACTGCTTCTGTTTGTGATATATTGCTATCAAGTGATGCAATGTAAGAATTAACCAAATGAAGCTGCCAATCACCCTCCATCTCCTCAGGCAGCCTCCCCGTGGCACAGGGAGAGAGGGAGGGTATGCTGCAGACACACCGGCAGGAAGACAGCCAGCCAACCCCCTGCTGTGCTTGTCCGACTTGGGAATGCTGCCTTTAGTCCACTCAGTCCTATCCTGATCTGCTAGGGCCCTTCATAGTCGGGAGCCTGCTGCCTCCTTTCCCCTGTGGAGGGGAAGCTGCCCCTTGCCCCAAGCCACCCACAGAAACTCTTCCCAAACCCTGCCTTCCCTCTCCTGTCCCCCAGAGAACGCTTTCTGCTGACTGTCTGAAAGGACCCTGGATACAGCCAGGCCAGCACACAAAACTTCTACGCTAAATACCACTCTGCACTTCTGACCTCCCCAGACCCCACCTCTCCGACAGAAATCAACGACAAGCAGCGAGCGCCAGCTTGTTCTCCGGGTCTAGTTCCTCCCCCTGGGCCGGGCCTGGTCTCCGAGTCTCCGCTTTTCTCAGACGGTGCAACCAGAGCAGCGGTCCCGCGTTGTCTTACCATAATGTTAGAGGCCACAACTGTAGGGTCGTCGCACACCGACTCGATGAAAAACACCTGGGAAGAAGAGGGACAGGAGCCTTAGGAAACAATACCTGTGGTAACACTAAGGGCCAACGTTGCTATCACTGTGATGTCACCGCCACGTGTGAGGAGGAATGACACCACTCACAAACCCTCAAAACGTAAAAAATGAACCACTTGCTCAATCCCAGTCCTTCCCCAACAGACAGAGAGGCCTCCCCCTCCCCAGTCCTGGTAACCCTAAGAGCCAGCCCCAAGAAGGCCCTATCCGTAGGCAGCAAAAACAGGGTAGAGGAGCCCTGGCTGGCGTAGCTCAGTGGATTGAGCGCGGGCCTGCGAGCTAAACAATTGCGGTTCGATTCCCAGTCAGGGCACATGCCTGGGTTGCAGGCCAGTTCCCAGTGGGGGATGCATGAGAGGCAACCATACATTGATATTTCTCTCCCTCTCTTCTTCCCTTCCCCTCTAAAAATAAATAAAATATTTAAAAAGGTAGCGGGAGCTGAAACACCAAGTGTCAATCAGCTGATTCCTGAGGGTCTTCCTTCCTCCTGAGCACTCGAGGGCAAGACAAGAAGTCTGGCTCACCTTGAAATCATTTTCTTTGGCAAAGTGAAGGATCATGTGTCTCCTCTCTCTAGTAGTATTGGTGGCATCAAAAACCTGAGGAGAAACAAGGACAGTGAAGAGAACCCAAGTCTGGGTTTAACAGTAGTCACCAAGTCACCAAGTAGGTCAGGCCTGTCAGAAAACTTCTAGGCAGAAGCCAAAAAATGTGGATCCAGAAGACACTGCTCCCTGCCCACAGCCCTCACCACCCGGCCCTCTCCCACCACCTCCCAATTTCCGGGAGGGACGGAGAGGGGTGGGAACAGTCCTTACAGCAAACGAACGACAGTGACATGCAGGGGAAGGGACACTGGCTCTGTGCCTGCGGCCGCCCCAGGTCCAGCCTGCCTGGCAGGGCGGTGCTGAGCGCACAAAGGAGGGCTGAGCAGAGCCCAGCAGCTGCTGTGCCCGAGCCCATCCCGCCGACTGCCTTCCCGGGTTCCTGTGCTGCTCTAGCTACCCACTTCCCTCAGCTCTCAGGGCAGAGGCATCTGTGCCCATCTGAGGTGTCCCCACAGTGGACCTCAGTACTGCTCTGGCCCGTGTCCCCAGTGCACTCTCTCCAAGGCACCACCTCACTACAGGACAGGAGACAGAGCCAGAGGGTTCCCCAGACTTACTGAAATTTGGCCCCCTTCCTTCGTCAGGTAGCTTTTGACATCTCTCAAGGCAGCAAGGGCACACTGCCTGCAACACACAGAGAGAGAGCTCGCGTCAGAGCCGGCCCAGCAGAGCACAGTGACTGGAGATCCTACTGCGAACCTGCTCAGGTGGAGGTTGGCCGGGCCCAGACCCCACAAGCCAGGGGCTCCCCCTCAGAGCCTGCGGGAGGGCTGCCGTTTGCCTCTGGTGGGGATGGCACACATGCTGGCCGCACAGTGAGATCCCCCTGGGAGCTTTTAAGAACCCTTGACCAAGGTCTTGCCCAGAGATTCTCACTAAACTGGTCTGGGGTAGGCCTGGCATCGGGATCTTTCCAAACTCCCAAGCCAATCTCAAATGTAGCCAGTGAAGCCATTGCACTTAGGTTTCATGGGCTTAAACTTGGGCTTAAAAAAAAATCCTTTTCAGTGCAAACAGCTGATTTCCCATAAAAACAATTTTGTTCATTCTTAATAGTGAAACATTGTTGTTGATCTGTATCGCATCAGCCGAACTGGACCATCTGGAGCAGATAAAAGCAACAAGCCTCAGAGAGGCCAGGAAACTCCTCCTCACGCCCAAGCAGGTGGAGCCAGATCAGATGGCCACCTGCCAGGAGTCACACCGCAGGCCTCCTTCCTCTTTCTCTTACAGAACCTGGCTTTCCAAAGCAAAGCAGAGCAAAGCAAGCCGAAGCTCAAAGCCTCCTGCAGCAGCCGGGCCCTTACTTTCGGACTCTCATGGCCTCCTCATTGTCAGGACGAAAGAAGTTGTAGGAGCTGTACTGCTTCACAGCCTCCCGGCGGTATTCCCCAACGTTGAACACTGCGGGAAGAAAAGAGAGGACTCTTAGCCAGCCTCCAGGAAGAAGGGGCCACTCGCTGCTGGACACACTCTCCAAACAAAAGAAAGCAAGCCAGTACACACATGCGCACCACCTTGAATGAGATCAGTAAGGCATGGAAGCCAGAAAGTGGAACCCCTGGCCCAGGGCTTTCACTGACCTAGAAGGTAGCCCAGCGTTGCCCAGACTGAACGTGGCTCAGGGCCACCTGTTTTTCTGCAGGTCGTCTCCTACTGCCTGGTGTCCAGTCCAGCCTCACAAGGTCAGGGACTAGAGGCCAAGACTGAGAACAGGTGGCAGTCACACAGCTAGTGAAAACAGGGGGCGGTGATGTCTGTCGACGATGCCAAGGCGCACGGCCAGGTCCAACTGAGCCACTCTTCCGCTGACGCAGCAGCCGGCACTCACGGGAAACACTGAGTGTTTACTGGGCACTCACTGTGTAAGGCGCCGTGCTGCGCCCCGCGGAGGACAACAAATGTAAAAATAAATCCCTGTCCTTCCGACATTTTCTGGAGTCGAGAATACTAGGCAAAGACGGATCAAAATATAGTCACCTGGCATGTGGCACTTTATGACAGTCCATGGAGGAATGTCACAACTAAGTGCCTTGGGAATTTAACGGAAAAGGTCAGCATAGATGGTAGCGGCCAGAGAGGCTTCTGAAGGAGGCGAGGGCTGAGCTACGCAGGATCCAGGGCAGTGGGAATAACAGGGCGCCAGTGAGAAAAAGATCCCAACACAAAGTCAACAGTGTGGTGGGTGACACAGCAAAAAGAGTCCCCAGCCCTACTACAGGGTCCGGCCAGGCCAAGAGTGTCCCAGCAAGGTGAGTCCCAGCAGCTGGACATGGGGAAGGAGGTGGGTGAGCAGGACTGCAGCGTGCAGTGTGACTACCAGTCTAGGGACGCGCACTCACCTTTTGTGGGGACACCAATCCAGTTGAGGTAGCGAGTCAGCTTCTTGGAGATGTAGGTCTTGCCCCGGGCTGGGAGGCCAACCATGACGATCACTGTTGGGGAGTTGGTCAGCTTCGGCCCGCAGGCTGGAAGAGCGACAAAGAAAGGTGTCACGGATGAAGCAGTGTTGGAGACAGACAAAGCCCTGTACCCCACAACAAACTGAGAAATTCCAGAGAAATTCCTATTTCATGCCAATGGTAAAGCCCTGGGCATACACAGTCCCGCAGGACTAGCACCTCCTGGTGGCCAGAGCCCTTTAATCACACCTTGCAGCTCCATCTATCTTGCTTTCAGGTGATGAATGACAGGGACCATAATTCCCAGCCAGATACTGCAGGGCCCTAAAGCCAGCCAGGAACCCCATTACTAACCCCAGAGTGGAAGACATTCTGGGCATGTAAGGAAGGGACCCCCCAAAAAACCAAGTAGGATGAGGTTCACAGTAGTAGAAGTATTTCCAAATGCAATATGTAAATTGAGATGGCAGGTAAGAGCAGGCCCTCCACAGCCAAAATAGAGAAGCCAATCATCAATTTCCCAACCTCCACACAGTAGGTCTGGGTGACCTTCCTAAAAATTTTTGTTTAAAGAAGACAATTTTAAAAAGTAAGAGTTCATCCAATGAAAGTAGGTAAAGGACCCAGAACGCTGCCCCTGCCCCCATTAAGAGTGACAGATAAATGCCTGTCTCCGAAACTCTCCTGCCCTTTTCTGCTAAGTTCTGATTGATGCCAGGGCCCTGCTGAAGAAATGGCAGACCAGAGTCCCAGACGCTCCAGGTCACCAAGCCCCACCCAGGCAGAGCCCCAGGAAACCCAGAAGGTCTTGCCCTGTGAATCAATCTCCTTCTGGCTTCACTGCTTGACTACTACTGTTCCATGGTCTTCAGAATTTCAATCAAACAAAAGACCAGGGAGAGAAGTTTTTCACTGTTTTAAGCAAGCAGCCCAAGGAGCCCTACTCTGGACATTTAACACACAGCATTTCCTTGACAGGAATCTTGCCCCTGAGACCTGGGCAACTCCAGCGTCCTGGTGATGATGAGCGCATGTGGGCCAAGAGCTGCCCGTTGGAAGCAGGAGGCCAGCCGTCTGACCACTCCCAGTCCAGCAGCGCAGCCCAGTGCTCACTGGCTTCCACAGTCAGCCCAGCGCGCTCCTCATAGCCACGCAGCATAGTTTCCCAGGCACTGGCCACAAGGGTGCAGGCAAAGCTGTTCAGGCTGCACCCCAAATCTAGGCAGCCACCAGACTTAGACAGGTGTCCTGTCTCTCTCTAACAGGTGAATGCCACATGGGGGAAGAGGGAAAGCCACCAGGCCACTGACAGGCATAGGCTTGAAGGAAGACACCTCCTCCTAAGTTGGACATGCCCCCACAGACCCATTCTCGGTCTGGTGACCAAACTAACATCAGGTGTCCAAACACCCACCATGCTATTCTAGGACCTGTCCCTGGACCTGTAGGCTAGGGGCAAGGAGGGAGCAAGCACAATGCCCAGGGGCTATTTCCTTCTTAGTTTTAGGCAACCAGTGACCTCCATGCAGAGTGAGGAGGAGCAGGAGGAGGAAGAAGGGCCATCAAGAGGCCAGGGCACTTTCAGGAGCCACAAAAGCTCTCCGCTAGGATTCCTCAGATTCCAACAGCCAGGAACAAACAAGTGCCTAGTGTAAGCACAAGAGTGCAGCCATAGGCTTCCTGGAGCCCCGAGGGGCAAGCAGAGAAAGATGATGGGATCCCAGAAAACCAGTGGGGACACAGGCACACACTGCTGCATGCACTGTGGCAGCTGCAGGTGGCAGGCACATGAGGAAAGTGTTCTCACGTGTGCTCATAGTCACTCTACTAGTTCTTCCTCCAAGCCATTAGTTTTTCCCTGGTCCTATCTTGTGTCCCCACCATGCTGCTGCTCCCGAGAGCACCCAAACACACACAGGGACAGATGGACACACACACACACACACACACACACACACTCTAGTTCTGAGCTGCACACATGCATGGGATGCTTCTGTCGGACTCATGCCAAGGAAGTGGAGACAGAGATCGATTGATTTATCAAATTGGGGATTAATTCTATTATCCACTAATCATACGCAAAAACCTCCAAATCTCCTCTGGCAGTAGATGCTTTGGCAGGGAACACACACACAAGACATGGCAGAGTAAATATCTGGAGCTGAAAAATCAGGTTGAATGGCAAATCCAAATAAACCATCAGTCCCTTATTTGGCAAAGCAGAAATCATTCTTCCTACTCCTTGGGCTTCTTGCGCAAGATCCAAAGCAGCTGCAGGGGGGACTGCAGGGAGACCTGGGGGGTCTTCCAGGGGGGACTCCCTGGGCCCAGCCGCTCCTGGGTCTCAAAATGAGCAGGGAAACCACAAAACCTTTTGACTAAAGCTTTGGGACTTGATCTCCTTCATCCCTCCCCCTTCTTTTTTAAAGTCGCAGCACATCTCAAGCACCTTGGTGGGCCTACAGTCACCTGCCCCTGCCTCGGTTTCTCCCAGACCCTCGGTTTCTTCTTCTCTGCAACACCCCCTTTTTCTAACCCGTGGGAAAAAGAGCCCCTTCCCACCCCTCATACCAGCCTCCCTGGAACTCTGCCTTTTTTTCTTCCCCAACAGCACAGAGACCAGGGAACAGCAGTATGGAATCTTAACACAGGATTTTCCAAAAAGTACTTGTGTTTCATTTCCTCTTACACAAATGTTTGATATTTTCATTTCTTCTTGACAAAGAAGTTTTCATACATAGATGTACGGAGACATCGACTGAGGTGTCAACATTAACATGCATGTGGGGACTGTAGGTGTTCACTGGGCAAAGGCCCAGAGAAGCAACTGTGTAGAGACCACTGGGGGGACAGACGACAAACACTTTGATCGCAGTTGTGGGGCTGGTGCTCAGGCTCACAGTATCACCTGTGGTTAAGGCCATCACTGGAGTAACAGCTCACAGAAAGTCACCAAGTTCTGGGAGCTCACCCTCAACTCTCTACTGTCACGCATTCACTCAAGGACACACATGCCGGGTGCCTTGTGAGCACAAAGCATATGTGGACACCCTCCCTGTGCTGAGAAGCATCTAGTCTGCGGTGGGGAACAGATGCTACACAAACAAACAAAAGCCCAAAGGCATTTCAGAGTGTCATGAACGCTAAGAGAGCACAGCAGACACCCCTTTAGAGAGTGCTAGTGTTGGGACGGGCCATGACCATGGGGTGAGTTAGAACTGGGTAGGCAGGCCCAGAGTCCTCGAAGGGCATCTGAGCTGAGACCCGACTGTCCACAGCCAGGCACACCATTTTCTTAGTATGTCATGCACCCTGGATGCATGGGCTAGTTCCCTACACATAAATGGATACAGGAAGCAAAGGACAACCAGGAGGCTGGTTGGTGAGTGCAGGGAACAGCCCCTACGGTGACCTGGGCAGCCAATCCTGGAAAAGGTTAGCCAGAAGAGCAGAGGCTGCAATTCCAATCCCAGCCCTCCAGCCCCGGTCGGGCCACTGATATCTCTGGCAGTGTGCACCCCACTGACACGAGCGGGCACCCAGCAGCTGTCCTCACCCACCGTGCTCACCTCCACAACCCGGGCTCAGAAAATAAACCCTTGGAAGACACTTTGCTGTTGCTCCCATCCTCCTATAAGCTTTCTTCTACCCAGAAATGTTAACCACGAAAAGATGCCGAGTCATTTGTGTTCTTTCTACAAGCAGGTAAGTTATTGCTTCAATGAGAAGTCCCAGGGGAACAAATGGAGGGGGATGTTTAAGACGGACACACGCAGATGGGCTCAGCCCCAGCACTGCCTAAGGACATTTTGATTGCCACATGTCTACAATAACCACTGAAACCCACTCCCACCTGGCAAGGGCACACTGAACTCTACAAAAAGACCTACTGTGACTCTGCAGTTACACCTCAGAAGGACCCCCTGGGTAACTGGCTGTACGCACTTGGACCAGGGAGAATGAAATACAGGCTCAGAAAGTAATAGTGAACACTTAACTATTGTCTACTGGACATAAACCCTCTCCTCAGCCCAAAGAGGCTGCTTAGTTGATGTTCAGAACTGATATCTAAGTGAGCTTGTCCTGGGGGGGTGTGTCTGAGGCTTTAAAGGGGTAGGGAGAACCCAGCCAAGCCAGTACCTGGCTCTTCAGTACTGTGTGGTGAACACCATACTCATTTATTACTTCGAGTGCACATTTTAACACATGCTTAACTGATCTTTATCCAATGAACGGGCTTCCCGACCACACGTGGTCTCTGCCAGGACAACGAGGGACAGGGCTTTGTAGTGAGTCATTTGACAACCTTGAGGGACAATACAATAGCACAGTGGCTGAGAGGGCAGGGCGTGACGTCAATAAACAGAGTTCAAAGCCAGTTCCCATGGCTTCCTCGGACCTTGGACAAGTGACTTGACCTCTCACTGTCTTAGTTTCTTTTTTGGTGAAATGGAGGGATGCTTCAAACAGTTTCTTGGAAGGATTAACTACACCGCGATATACCCGAAATGCTTTCTACAGTAGCCTATAGCAGCACCAGCCTTTATGGTTTTCAGCACTCCAGATGAGGAAACAAACACCCACAAGTGAGGTGAGGGCTCACGGAACAAGTACTAAGGGACAGGGTTGGTGCTCACCAAGTCTCTCACCTGTAATCCTTTGGGGGCTCTTTCTCCACCAGTGGCTGAACCTGTGAAGCTCTTAAAAATAGGATGCCCAGGCTTCCCCTGCGGCAATTCTAATTTGGTTTGGAGTACCTGTATGGGTTTTCTCCCCCAAAATAATTCTAACGTACAGCCGGAGCCAAGAATCAACTGTATTGGCCACCCGTGGATAGGTGGGGGATTTCTCTTAAACAGCACCCCCCACCTTCTTCCTTAAGTTGGAATACCACCATCGGTTTTTAGTCCCTACCGAGATGAAAACCCTGTTAGTAGATGGTACTAACCTACTTTACAGATGAGAAAACTGGGGCTCTGAGTGGGTAAATAAGTCAGGACTCGTATGCGGAGGCTCTCCACTGTTACTGACATAACAGAGGGGATAGGCAGTCCTTACCAGCCAGCAATTGCTATCCCTGTCGATGAAGACGATTCACTAATTCAGTAAGTTGCCCTGAGTGACGGTTTGCATTTGAAGGAAGACGCAGGTTTTGTAAGAAGCATTTGGTACCAACGATGTGGCTATACAACAGGGCACCCAATGGATGTGCTTCAGAAGCAGAAAGATCACCAAACCAATCCATCTAAGCCTCTCTGTTGTTTTATTGTTCCCTGCCTACGAAGAGGAATGCTCCCCATGCCCTCAGAGGAATGTGCTGTAGACCCCCAGTCAGCACACCACTTAGAAAGATGGTAACAGGTTTAGGAGGAAGAAAATCCATCCAATGCTCCAAGTGCCATTAAAGAACGAAGGTGGGGGTGATCAGGAAAGATGTCAAGAAAGAATACCCTGTATTCTCTATTCCGATGAGAGATCGATGTAGCTTCGTAAACCCAGAAAGTCACCGCTACTTGAGTTAAGGGCATATGCCATAATAACTATTTTGGCTGCAGATATTTTTTTAAGAAAGAACGCATCTGGGAGTATACCTCAGAGCCACACTCAGAATTCCAGAAGTAGGCGGGGACAGGGAATTAATCCATCAGCTTTAACACTCCCACCCCCCAATGGTTCTGACAGGGATTTTTAGGCAAATCTCTCCTCTCCGTGTGAGACGTGCAGACTGACAGAGTCTAATGGTTGGGTCTCCAATGCCTGGAGGCAGGAAGCCTCACTGCACACTTGTGTCTCTCAGAACCACACAACTAAGCAAATGCAGCCAATCTCAGTGCCTCTATGCAGAACCTCAGCGTTATTCCTCCCAAACCTCAGCCCACCACCACCATGAACCTCAGGGGACTGCCAAATATGCATGTGTGTACACATACGTACATATGCATGCATTTACATATGCATATAACCAACCTATATTTGTATAGCCAATTACAGTTTACACAGTGCTCCACAAATGTGATTTATTCCAAGTCACAAAGGGTGAGATTGTTTCTGCATCTTGCTGTGGCCAACCTCCCTTGGGATTTGAGGCAATGCATTCCTCATTACCAGCAGGTTTAATAGAAATGAAAGCATACTGTGGTCAGCCCAGTTTATAAGCTCTTTAAAAGAGCTTATCTAAAAGAAACAGACCTGCCAAGACCCAGACTACCTTGCAAAGATAGTTTTCCTTAGGGCTTCTTTGACCCCCTAGAACCCAGGTCCAGCAGAGGTGACAAGATGGTGGAGGAGTGGCCCCCAGTGTCAGGAGTGCCTTGCCAGCTCCCCATCAGCAGTGTGACCAAGGAGTACCACAGGGCCAGCTCTCCCCACCTCCTGGGGCACATGGGGTGGGGACAGTGATTCAGACCTGGGCAAAGCCCAAGGTGTTGAGCTGTGTGAGCTGTCCCCATGGCCACGATCAGACAGCAGGGAAGGTCAGCAGGTCACCTCCTGCTCAACTGGAGCCACTGACATCTGGAAGCCACCCCTAGGGTTTGTGCCTGGGATCCCATGTTTACCGTTCAGGCAATCTAACCTGGCCTGGGGCAAAATAACCACCACCGGCCTCTACTCTACCCACCTGATGGGCTCTGGGGCATGTTACTCGCATGTTACCTGGAGGATTGGTGTTGCCTTCAAACTACTGGAACTACCCTTTGAAGAGGTGACTCTTTCCATAGCTAGGGACAGAAACAAACGTAAATCTCTCCAAAGCATTTATGGCCAACGATAAACGGGGCAGGCTGGTGAACGGCCAGCAAATCCCAAGAACGGTGTGTGCACCGGCGAGTGAAACACTGCCAGGTTCCAGAGCAGGATCACTTGTGGCCCCCAGCACAGGAGCTGGAGGTGGGAGCAGAGAAGGAAGAAATACAAAGAAAAGGACAGAGGTCAAAAGAGAAAAGATAGAAATATGAAGTGAACTAGTAGAGAGATTGGAAATAAAAGAGAGACACCGGAAATGGAATATAGAGAGATGAAAGAAGGCAGAAATAAAGAGAGGCAGAGAGAGACGACAGAAATATACAGAGAGGTTAAGAAAGGCGATGGAAATAAAGGTAGAGAGGGACCTAGAGAGGAGGGAAGGTAGAGACGGAGTGACCCAAAGAGACGGCGAGCGTACGACCGGCCGTGTCCTTTGGCGGATTCAACCTAGAGGGCGCCCAGGAAGGTGGCCGAGACTGGGGAACACGCAGGCATCCCTTTGCTAACTAACGTTCCTAAGCAAAGACTCTCTGCAGTACCCTGCGCATCCCCCCCGAGGCGCTCCGGGTCCGAAGCCCCGGCGCGCGCGCCGCGCAGCACTGGAGGGCAGCCGGCCAGCTACCGCGCTGCCGACGCCGGCCGGGGGAGGCGCAGCGACAACAG
The DNA here is from genome assembly GCA_004027735.1 of Carollia perspicillata. Lineage (NCBI taxonomy): Eukaryota > Metazoa > Chordata > Mammalia > Chiroptera > Phyllostomidae > Carollia > Carollia perspicillata. Next base: position 11,138 of record PVKM010019616.1, read on the forward strand.
CAGAGGCCGCGCCGTCCCCACCCCGAGCCACTTCGCCAGCCCCGCCCAGCGCGCCGGGGAGGAGCGGAAGGCGCCTGGCCCCAGCCGGTGGAGACAGCTCTGGAGGGAGGCACCGAACCCCGCATCAGCGCGCGGGAGGAGAGGAGTCGGCACAAAAGCTCCCCGCCAGCGCCCGCCTCACAAAGGCTTTCCTCTCCACGCGGCGCGGCGCTCCCCTACAGCCCGGCCCCCGCGCACATCTGCACTCACATCTAGGCAGTGAGGGACGGTGGTCGACCGGGATCCAGATCTTCTGTACCCGGCTCTGAGTCAGCTCCAGGGGCATCTTCACAGCCTGGACTCCGCGGCCCTCCCCTTGCGAAGAATTCAGACCTGGGGCGGCGTGTCGACCCCCGAAACAAAGGAAAGGAGGGGTTATGCGAGGGAGCGCGGCCCCGGCGCTTTCCCTAGCGCGGCTTTTTGGAAACGTGCTTTGTGCTAAATGATGAACACTCGCCCAGGATGTGAGGCTTCACGAGCGCTTCGAAAGGGACGCGGGTCTGGAGCTGCACCTGCAGCTTCCGCAAGGCTAGGCTCGTCCACTTGCGAAATCTCCGGGATGCTTGGAGAGCAGTGACAGCCGCGGTCTCCGTGTGCCAGCTCAAGTCCTCCACGTTGTCCACCGGCTCGCCTCCTCTTCAGCTCTGCTAGGATACCCAGAGCTCCGCCTGGGCTTTTAATAGTCCGGCCGGCCGCGACGCACACGTCAGCCTCGGGGCGGGGACGCATTCTTTGGGTTACAGCCCCCCCTTCACGTGGGGAGGTGGCGGGGAGAAGCAGAGAGCGTGTAAAGAGGCGGCCTGCTGGTGCCCCCTGCAGGCCATAGTCAGTAGTGTGCCCTGCTCCTGCAGATAACGCCAACCCAGCCTTGGCTGAGGTCCTTTATCCTCTTACCATCCCCTAAAGACTTCGGGCACAATTTCCCAGACTAATCGCCTCAATTGTGCTTTGAGGAAAGGAGTGGAGCTGTCCAGTGGTCCGTGGACCCGCGCAGCTGAATCACCTGGGAAACTGGTTAAAATGCATCCTGCTGATGGCTTTTCTGGAAGTGGAACGCCAATGTTCCGCATTCTTAACACACAATCTGCGCCAGGCACATTCAAAGTTGAGGACTCCGAGGGAGGATGCTGAGAGCGCCCGGGCACAGCTCTCTAGTTCGCTCCTTGCCAGAGCTTTTTCCTGATAATACTTGTGAGCCTCACCCACCATGACCCCCGCCACCGCCAAGGAGGGGCCTCCGGCGGTACTTCGTCCTCACCCCGCCCATTCTCCTAAATCCCGTTGAAACCTTGACTTGTCCTGAGCAATGCTCTCCCAACACCCAGTCCCGAGACCTGGAACCAGAGCAGTGCATGAGGAGGGGGTGGGAACTCCCCAGAGGCAGTACCCAAATGGACCCACGTATCTTGGTGTTCATAGTCACCACGTACAATATTTTCAACATACCTTTATCTCTCCTACTAGAAGAGTAAATAAAAATAGATCGTAATAGACCTGCAACTGATTACTTGACTATAAGCCCCAGAATGACTGTTGGGAGGCAGCAGCACCTTGATTATGCAAACCCCTAAAATTCATGACACGTATCCCTCACAGCCCTACTGCAGCTCTTCCTCGTCAGTTTTGGATGCTTATTGTGTCCTTTTTGCCTCCTTGGGCCTCGCAATTTTGCAGCCGGCGACATGCGACAGTCGTGTAGTCAGGCCTGTGGCTGCTTGTGAAGATCTGGAGCGCTTTTATCGAGGCCACCAGCACGAGGACATTACATGGCTGTGCGCGATGCATCAGTAGAGAAGGGCTACCCTGCTTTGCATGGGTGCATACCTCACTCTCGGGTTGGGCTGTGATTGCAAGGATGTAGGCGGCGCTCCCTGAAACCCATACTGCAGCGGAATAGTCTGCGCAGAGGCTGCCACACGTCGCTCACGTCCCGCATGGCTCTCTCTGCTGGGACAGTGCCAGCAGAGAGATCTCCTACGGCCGGCACAGCTGCTGCCGGCACAGCTGCTCCTGCCCCGCCCCGCCCGGGCCGCCCCTCTTCCCAGCTCTCCCGCCTGCCCAGAGGCGGGGAGCGCCAAGCAGTACCACTAGGCGGGGGGCCTCAACCTGCTCCCTCTACCACCGCTTCGCACCCAGCCCTTCCCGGAGTCGCTGCTCGCGCTCTCTCCAACAGCTCTGCTGACTGTAGGGTTTCGGCCCTCGGCAACTGTTCAGAAACCCGAGTGTATTTCCTCGGACTTGTTTTTCTGCAATGGGAGCAAATGCCAGAGATGACACCCTATAACGCCCCAGGGCGAGTCCCACTCAACTCTTGAAATAAAAGAGTGCCCAGATTCCAAGACAAAAGCATTCGCAAGCGAGTGCCCGCGCCTCTGCGCCTCCGCGCCTCCGGGAAAAGTTGCTGACCTGGGTTTCGCTGGAGTCGGGAAGGGGGGCCAGCTGTGTGTGTGACAGCAGCTGCGCCCCTAGATGTCTGCGCACTTGCCTCCCCGGGAAGAACCAGTGTACCTGCCTGCTTGCTACTTCCCCACTAGATATTTTCACATACACTTACAAACGGGGCACGGAAAAGAGGCGGCATTCTTCCACCCTCTAAGTATGCAAACAACTGTGCTGGGTTTCAGCTTAGGGCGTGCAAGGGCCAAAAACTCGGAAGCATATCTTTAATCTCCTGTCATAATAACGTGTCTGCCCGGGGTCCAGCTCTAGGGGCATGAGGCAGGAGGCTTAACTCTCAGATCCCAGCTTAAAGCATTCGCATTGCCACGTAGACCCCGAACTTTATCTGCCCGTGTCCGTTACGCCTTAGGCGGCCATTGCTGCCCCCTAAAGACTGCGTTCTGCCTCATCACTTCCTGCACCTGATGGGGGGCAGGCAAACGGAAGTTCACTTAATCCCCGTCCCACTTCTGCTATCAGGGAACGCATGGGGGAAGGGGGAGAGGCAAGGATGCATTCAGACCTTAAAATAACTTTAAAATAAGCAGGTCAGCAAGAGTTGGTGCTACGCTTTCAGCCCTCAAGTAAATCAGGGTAGCACCCTACCGAAGATAAAAGTACTTCATATCAAAACCGTTTATAAACAACCCAGCTGCAACTAAATATTTTGGTTCAGAACTGATGTTTAGACATCTGTATAACTTTTCTCCTAGTTCTGCTAATGGCTGCACCTTCACCCAGCCAGGGCTTCTTATCAACTTTCTGGTCCCCGAGCTGGTGATCAGCAACTCACTCCTTCAGAAAAAGGCTGCGGAGAGTACAAAAAAAAAATCTCTAATACAAAGATATTTTTAAAGCCAGGAGAGCTCTAAGTATTACGGGAGAGTCTACTATCCATGGCACTATTAAGGCTAGATAATCCCATCATGTTTTAAGTGAGTAAAGGGGAGTTTAGAGATTACAGGGTTTAAGGAACTAGGTCAAAGACCAAGAAACGCAGCAAATTAGGAACTTTTTTTCCCCTACTTGACGCAGACAAGCTTCCCCAGGGGTTGCTGAGTGGAGTCCTGAAGCTGGTGACCACACTGACTCAGCCCCTGTCACCCAGAACAGTTGAGCTGTTTGGCAGGAAAGCACAGGGAAGGAGCTTCTTGTGCAGAAGGCAGTGCCTCGTGGAGGTACTGACAGAGGAGAATTCTTCACCCACACCCACCCCAAGGACATGTTTATTGATTTTAGAGAGAGGGGAAGGGAGGGAGAGAAACATCAATCAGTTTGCCTCTTGTACGCTCCCCAAGCTAGGCATGTGCCTTGATGGGAATTGCACCCTCAGCCTTTTGGTTTACGAGACAATGCTCCAGCCCACTGAGCCACGCCGGAGCAGAGAGGAGAATTCTTTAGCTAGGTCTAGAGACAGAGAGTGGATGCTGGAAGTGGTTTTTCTCCCTGACCTCTCTCTGCCTGGTTCCCTCTGCTGACCAATCCATGACTCTTACCCCTGCTCCCTGATGCTGCCATAACAACAGCAAAAAGCACCCCATTTCCATGATTGGGTGCCAGCTAGCCAGACTGAACCAATTAAGCCATGCTAGTACCCACCTCTTCAATGAGAGAATCAGAGAAAGAACAAGATGTAGCAGGCTGTGAGCAAACAGAGTTGGTAATTAGACACAAAGTACCATCATTGCTCCGGTGAACCATCCCATTTGTAAGACAGTGCAATGAAACACCAAATAAAAGACCAAAAATAAACCTCCACCTCACCACCCATCCAAAGACAGGGAAGAGGGCAGCTTTTTGAAGAAAAATGTTTGTCCCTCATACGTGAATGGAACACAGACACAGACATCCACACGATGCTACACTGGCAGATTAAAAACCCAATTTGAAACGTGCACACCAAGGTTTACAGCAGCTTTACTCATAATCAGCAAAATGTGAAACTGGCAAGATGCCCTTCAGTAGTAGGTGAATGGATGAGTAAACTGTGGTGCATTCAGACAATGAAGTATGATTGTGGCCATCAAGCCATGAAAAGACAGGAAGAAACTTAAATGCATATTACTGAATGAAAGAAGTCAATCTGAAAAGGCTCCATCTGTATGGTTCCAACATAAGACATTCTGGGAAAGGGGAAACTGTGGAGATAGTAAAATATCAGTGGTCGCCAGGGACTAGGGAGGAAGGAAGAATCGATAATTCAAGCACAGAGGCAGTGAAACGACTCTGTACCATACTACAATGGTGGACACATGTCATCATACATTTATCCAAGCCCACAGAATGCACAAGTTAAGAGGGAACCTGATGTAAACTATGGTCTTTGGGTGATGATGATGGGTATCCGTGTAGGTTCATCCTTAAAAAAAAAGCATCCTTAAAAAAATGATATTGAGAGTAGGGCAGGCTGTGCGTGTGTGTGAGCAGAGGGGTGCAGGGAAACTATCCTTCCCTCTCGATTTTGCTATGAATCTAAAACTGCTAAAAAAATAGTCTATTTTAAAAAATTATTATTTTTCTTCAGATGTCACACACACTCCTCTCCAGTCAAGTAGACTTACATGCCGGGTCGTGGGGGTGTGAGGACGGTTTCTTGGTGACCACAGCCCGGCTCTGGATGAACAGACTCTGTGCAACTGAAGCCCCACTGAACCGCCCAGCGAGTTTCACATTCCTCTGCCCAGTCCATGCGGCCCCACTCCCTGCCCCCCCTTTCCTTAGGGCACACCCAGAGCTTGGGAGCATGATCTTAAAACTGCCTGTCGGTGTTTCGCATCCGGCATCACACCTGGCTGCTGCTTTCAGAGTATGTACACTCCTGTCAACCTCCTCACTCAATATCAAGACATATATTATTTGTGTTTAAAAGTATTATTTTATGACTTTAAAATATTTCTGCTCTTTAAAAAACAGATATTCTGTAGTCTAAGTAACAGTATTGTACTGATGTCAATTTCCTGGTTCTTATATTTCACTCCAGTCATGTAAGATGTGTATGTTAGAGGAAGCTAGGTGATGGGTTCATGGGACTCTATGTTCTATTTTGTAACTTCTTGTATTTCCAAATAAAAAGTGTAAAAAAATTAAAATCAGTGACGGCTGATTTTGCTCTGATCTTGGGGAGAGAATGCATAGACTATACAGGCACTGAGGGTGAGGGGAGCTGGCAGAAAGGTAGTCAAGATTTGCATGTGTTTTTCAACACCTTTGCTTCTTGCAAATGACACATGATACAAACAGAATTTGCACAAATCCTGCACCTGAGGAAAAATGGAATCAAATTCAAGCTATGTTTTAATTTGTGGGGATGATTCTATTTCTGGTCTTTGCATAGATTTTGGAAGAATATCAATGGCTTTGTAATCTTTGTCACCAATTTGCACACGTCAAACAAACTGAAGAAGAGAAAAGCGTGCAGAGTTCAACTGAGGACTCCAAGAGGTCAAGGCTGGGCCTTTTTCTCTGATGGGAAAGGAGGCACAAAGATAAATAACACTCGAGAAGCTCTCTGTCCATCTCCTTCTGGTACCTAGCATTTATTAGACGCTCACGCGCAGTAGCTGCGTGTCAGACACTGCTACCCTGGCGAGTCCAAGCAAACTGGAATCTCAATGATCTTGGGTCCAGCCAGGGAAGAGAAGCAGGTGATCGAATAGCTGTCATCATGGTACTCTGTGCTCAGCCTCAGGCTGAGTATGACACAAAAATAGCTTCCAGGGCCAAGAGCTTGTGATTTAAGACCAGAGCAAAGAAACATACACATATTAGAATAAAACTAGGGAACTAAGATACAGAGAGGTATTAGGGGAGGCAAGAGTATGCCAAATGCAGGCTACAGATAAATCCATATGTCTGCCCATAAGTGGGGCTAGGTCAGTTGGGAATTTCACATCTGTCTCATTGTTCTTCACTTTATCTCTGCATGAGTCCAAGAGAACAAATGGAACTAAAGGTCAAGGTCTCTCATTTCTTTCTACATTCAACAACTATTCACTGAGAGCCAGCTGTACCAGGGACTATAAGTCAAGTAAGATGTGGTCCTTGTCAAAATTACGTATTCACTTTTGAATTTTTTAGAGTCCCCCACATTTCTCTCCCCTCTCTTTCTGTCTCATGTGCACACTCCAACCTTTCTCCTTAGAGTTAATGAAGCTGAGACACAGAAATATTTATTACTTGCCCATGATCACATAGTGAATAAGCCAAGGAATAAAAATCAAGATCTTCAACTAGCCTGGCAGTCCTTCAACTTTCTTCCAATTGAGTTATTTCCCAACTAGAATGTTTAGTGCCCTCCCAAACAGCAATGCCAACAACAAAATTTTGTATCCAAGTAGCTTTGATGAGAATCTCTAAATTACTTAGTATTGGGTTATAATATGGGAATAAGAATAAGAATAATCTTAAGAAACTATTGCAAAGATTAATAACTAAAAACTTTCAAATGACCCTGCAATGAAAAATCCTACTTAACATATGAACACAAAGAGCTGACCTCTCAAAGATTCATAGCCCTTCACGTTTAGCAGGTGGAGAGAAGGCACGTGGTCACTACCATCGTAGAGCCAATTTTAAAAGAACTAACAGTTTTATGAGATGAAACTGAATCAACCTTAAAAAAAAACTGGAGGAGGTCTCCGGCCTTTTGTATACTTCTGAAAGGTTTTAAGATGTCCTAATTTATTAGGAAGGGAAAGAAAAAAAAAGAAGACACACTCCTACATCTCTATCACTCAAATTATTAGATAAATCACAAATCAATATTGTTAAGAATACACTTCACAGAATGGCGGCCTTCCCCGAGTTTTCATTAGGACACTGTCTTCCTGAGCTCTGGGGCAGCACAGTCCCATAGGAGCTACAGGCATAGCTGAAAATTTTCCAGTGGTAAAAACAACAGGCAAAGCTGACATCAATGAGAAGTAGAATGGACAATCCACAGGGCAGGGAGGGACCCTCTTCGCATTAATCGATGTGTCCACCCTGAGTTAGGGTTGAACCCACCATACCAGAGTAGTTTGCCCAACTCTAAAACAGGGACAATACCTACCTATAAAATTGAGTTTTCATGTGAGAAGCACATAGCAGAGTACCTAGCATGTAGTATGCTCAAGGTTTGGTAGCCAGGAATTCTGTGCAAAGCAGGACTTCAGATTTCTATAGAATTCATGTCTGTCTCTGAACTCTAAACCAGGTGGTAGCATCTAAGCTAGAAAATGGAGGGTTTCCCTGATTTTTCGTACTGCCCCACTCCATCCGACTCTGTGAAATCAATCACAGAGACAATTTATCAGCAGTATTTGGGAGGTTCCATTCCTTTTTGTATTAGTGTTCTCCAGAGAAATATATGTATATGTATGTACGTATAAGACGAGACTTACTGGCGACACTCTCCCTTCCGGGAGCACACCGACGCCTTTCTTCCCTCTCAGGAACGCATCTGAGCAGGGAAAGTGCCCCGTGGCCTCGCAGGGCCAGCGCGGGTGGAGAAAGTGGGGCACGGGCACTGTGTTGCAAGGCCTGCTTACGTGGTGCGGTGCTGCGGTGCACACCAGTCCGTCGGGTGGTGCAACTCCGAGATTGGCACATCAGAGCTGGCGTTCTTTCCCTTCTGTTTCCCCTCATACTGCTTCTTCTCCCAGTGGACCACATTCTAAGAATAAAGCCCAACCAAGGAAAAACATTGCTAGCCCAATCTAGAAAACATTTCCAACCAGATGTTGAAAAACCTACCACAGCAGGGCTGTACTAATAATGTGTAGTGTTCAAATTGGAGTGGAGTCGACTGTAATCGCCTGTGTTGAGACCACACTGTAGGACTGTGTTCATTTCTGGGTGACATCTTTTAAGGGAGCATTAACAAACTCATATTCCTCCAGAGAAAGAAAGTCTGGATGTTCGAGCCATCTGGAAGCCATGCTCTGTGAGAAATAGCTAAGGAGCCAGATATGTGAGATACAGTAGAAGCATATGAGATAAAATGATAACCACTGACAAATACAGGAGCAGCTGACTTGCCCTGTGTTGCTCCCAGGAGCAGAAACCTGTTTGCCGGAAGACACAAGGGAGACAGCTTCAACTGTACCAGAGCAAACAGCAGTGGGGTAGACAAATAGGAACCGCCTCTCCCCTTAGGATTCCCCACAGCAACTACATGTCCTGTGGTCAAAAACTTTGTAGAGGGTTCCTACAAGAGCTAGTAATTGAACAACTGGCCTCTGGCTAGCCCTGCACATGGGGGATCCTATGATTCTGTGGGGTCTGAGCCCCAATCCCAGCTCACCAACTTGATGACTTTGAACAGGACACCTCTCTGCACATCAAATCTGGAATGATCTCATGACCTGAATGGTCCTTTTTCTACTGTAAAGTCGTTAAGTCTAGAACTGCAATATTAAGTGAATCTGGGTATAAAGCTGTTGGTCTAGTATTTAGTCATACATTTAATCAACCTGGGTAGTCAGGGGGCTCAGGGCCATGGAATGGGTGGGGCATTGCTTTGACAAGCCCTTTGGAGTGCACCCTGCTGCCATCACAATGTGAACTGTGCTACAATTTCTACCCGCTCATATCTTGGGGCAATGGAAATTATGATGGCACCTCTCAAGCAAATCGAAGACTCCAGCTTAAAACTCCAGACTAGAAGTTGGACATCTATCCCACTATTCCCTATCTAGTGATCACTGAAACCTCAGGGAGTCACAAAAGTGTGAAAAGGGGATCCACATTCCAAGTAGAAACAGTGTTGTTTCAATATTTAATTTTTTAATCAGTAAGTACAATCTTTAAAAATTTTTCCTGTGGCAGCTTAGAGGCATGTCAGTCTGATCTCTCTTTAAGAAAAACTTGCTTATCAGCTGCAAGGGTACAGATAAATGAGTCTCCCAGGGATCTGAGACAGCATCTGCCCTGAGGCCACACTCCTCCTGGCAGCTCCCAGGCAGCCAGGAAGCTCAGCAGTGAACCAGGGCCTGGCCATTCCCACCCACGATGGGGCTCCTCTCCAGGGAGCTTTGCACTGAGCTCCCCACAGGCCCAGCTGAGAACTCTCACAGTGACCCTGTAGTGTGAGGCGCTCTCTTCACTCCTACTTCCCTCCCTCTCGCCTTCCACAGGGATCAGGCCGGCAACCGCCCCCTTTCTTTTTCACAAGCATTACCCCAATAAATCTGTTGCACTTCCAACTCCATCTTAACGTCTGCTCGGCAGAGAACCCAACCAATACATTTTACATTAAAATAAAATAGCTTGAGAGCATCTGAGTGTGTATCAAGTGTGCAGAACTTAAGGTGCAAGATGAGTGTGCTCCTGGCATTTGGCTGACTTATCTCTCAGATGAGTTATCACTGGCCACTGTGATGGGTTTGGCCATTGTACAGCTTCATGTGAATTTACTCTCAGTTACTTAGTATTTAACGTATACCCATAATGGGTCACTGTTGAAAGGTGGAAAGCATAGGAAATGCTGATGTTGAAATATGAGTCATGAGCAAATGATAAAGATATGTCAAAAGAGACACAAGAGCCTACTTTAAAGGGTTCCATTGGCAAAGCTGGCACACTCTGAGCAACAAAATGAATAATACTGATAGATTATAACCCTGAGAAAAGTTAGAATCCCCAAATCCACTCAACTATAAATAGAATGAATGAATGAATGAGTGCAAGAGATGAGCTAGCTTTTCCTTACAGCAGGATGTCAACAAGAAAATGGAGAAGGAACGATGGAATTTCTAAGTCATCATTTGGTAATCACCATAGTAATAATTACTTCAGACAAAAATCACCAAGTGTGTGAAAGCTTGACGAGAAACGGGATACACGTAGTCTCAAAATATCTCCCCCTAAAATAGTTATTAACTACAAACAAAGCAGTAACCTTACAGCTGAGAAACCTAGCAGACACCACCCTACACGAGGGATCAAAGCTAACACCACCAGGAATGGGACAGAGCTATCAAGTGTCTCCTAACTGATGAACTGAAGACACTTCACTGCTTCTCAGGTGCTCCTGCCAAAAATGCAGAACCTGAATCTACTCATAAAGAAGCAACAGAGAAACCTAAATTCAGGGCGATTCTAAGAAAGAAATGGCCTGAATGCCAAGGAAATATTTGCACACCCATCCATGTTCAGAACAGCATTATTTCCAGTAGCTGAGAAGTAGAAGCAACCCAAATGTCCAGCTGCAGATGAATGGATAAGCCAAATGTAGTCTCTACATACAATGGAATATTATTCAGCCTTTAAAAAGGAAGAAAATCCTGTTATATGGGTCCTTGAGTCCATCCTGCTAAATAAAATAAAGCAGTCACAAAAAAAGACAGATACTGTTGTGATTCCACTCATAGGAGGTACCTAGGGTGCGTGAGAGGACAGACAGATGGATAGATGAATGGATAAATAGATAGATAGATAATAAGTAGGCAGAGGAATGAGGGAAAGATTGAAAGAAATAATAAAACAAATAGGGTAAAATGTTAACATTTGCACAGTTTGGGTGAAGGCTATCCTGCCTTGCGCTATTTTTGCAACTTTTCTGTAAGTCCGAAATTATTTCAAAATGGAAAATAAGTACTAGCTTCAGCAGCACATATACAAAAAAAAAAGAGAGAGAACTTCAAAACTCAAGCATTGTAGTTTCATGAGGACCATAAAATGGTAAAAATTCCGCACATTCACCTAAAAAGGATTTTCCTCAGATTTGGAGGTTGCATGTATCTGATCCAAGTTCTTATATAACGAATCAATGGCATCTCTAAAATTCCAAAACCCAATATTGAAAGATAAAGTATAATGACAATTTTCAACAAACGCCTTTCAAGAGATATAGAGTCTTTTATTATAAAGAGTAAGAAAAGATATTAGGCTTTGCACTCAGACAAGACCAATGCTGAAACTTCAATCTCCAGCCCTGAAATGTACAACGCCATTCTTGAATTTATCTGTCCTATTTTCCTTCCATAACTAAGTTAAAGAGCATGAGTTAATTGTAAAATATGAAAAGTTGAAGATTTATTTCAGTTTCTGTGGAGACAGTGTCCACTGTGGCCTTTCAGCCGCCCATTTCTTCCTGGCGGACTGAACCTTGATGTGGCAGACGTGGGGAGGCAGAGACCCCAGTTTCAAGTTGCTCCCCATCCCATCTGCAGTGGTGAGTTCTGATTGGGCTCACCCACCACCGCCCCTTGCTGGTGGCTTGTCTGGATGTGATCATGTGACCAGTTCTTTACAGTAAAGGATAAACATCCTTTTGGTTTAACCTACTATTGGTCAGGTATCCTGTTACCTAGAGCCAAAAGCACTTCCTAACAAGTAAATATATCATGAGTGTCACCAAAATCTACTAATACCAGTCAGGTCCTGTGCTAAAGCACCACATATATTTTCTCAACAACTCAATCGGGTAACTAACAGTGTCACCATTTTTCAGATGAGGAAATCAATGTTGGGAGGTAAAGATCTTTTACCAGGTCACACAACAGAGATTCTAATCCAGAGGTGTCAGATCGTGAAACTGAAATTAATCATGATATTAACTATTGTGCCCACTGGCCTCCTGAAATGAAACCTGTTTTAAGGAATATATTTATATGAATCTGGTTAAAGGGGGGAAGAAAAGAGGAAGAATGGCAGGGCTGGGGTAGAGGTCTGCTAGGAAACCTCCCACGTCACCCAGAGGCAGAGGCTTCCTGGGAGCCCCCACCCATGCTTCTGAAGTTTAACCTCCCAGTCAGTGAGCCTGAGGTCAGCAGCTTTCTCTTCTCCTCACTTACTTGCTGATGCTGAAACATTTGCCGGGTGGGAAGACACAGGCTGTCATTTCTCAATTTGACTTCCAATGTGAACTTAGATTAAGTAACAGTTTAACAAAAACAGTAGAATACAGTAAACATATCACTGGCCCAGTAACAATTACCAAGTGTAAAAGAGGGTGTCCTCTAAGTCCTTCTTCTTCTTCTTCTTTTTTTTTTTTTTGAGTGGGGAGGGGTGAGGTAGCAGTTGTGCCAGAGCACTCGGGAGCGCCTCATTGGAAGTCGGAGAAAAAAGAAGAAATGCCCAGAAGAAAGAAGAAATGACCCAGAAGCTTAGCTTTGGGTCAGCAGGAGACAGACCAGGCTGTACCTAGATGGGGGTGACTCTGTCACTTCCTGCAACATGTTCAAATGTATTGACACATTACATCACACTAAAAGGAGCCTTCTTCCTGAGGCTTCCATAAGGGAGAGGTCCCTGTGTGTTGTCTCAGAGATGCACCCTCGCTGGAAGAACATATGGGCCAGTTTGGCGCTTTCTACAAGAAATAGAGAATGAAACTGCTCAGCCCCTGTAACATCAAGACCTCTGGGGATACCATTTGGAGGGTTTTGTCTAAAATGATGACACAAAACTGGGTATCATGTATGCATTATGTAGGAAACAGAGGTCACAGGCTCC
>PVKM010019617.1:0-24072 GCA_004027735.1 Carollia perspicillata
CAGCTATTGTGGTGTTGGCTGTTGTCATTTTTTTATTTGACAGTCTGAGGGAAAAGAAGTCAGCGCCCCTGACTAAATAGTCAGATATTGCATGTTTTAAAAATTCTTGTGGCATACTAATGTGCCTCTTGTGGAGCACCGGTTGAAAAATCACTGCTTTAGAGGGAATGTGCTGGAAAGGTCATAGCTTTTCACAAATTTGAAAATTATTATTGCTCTGGCCGAGTGGTTCAGTGGCTTGTATTGGTTAGAGTGTCACCCAATAAGCCAAGGTCAGGGCACATACAGGGGTCAACCAATGACGGCATGAATGAGTGGAACGACAAACTGATCTCTGTGTGTGTGTGTGTGTGTGTGTCTGTCTGTCTGTCTCCCTCTAAAATCAACAAATATGAATTTTTTAAAAATCACTATTATGTTCTCCTAAGTCTTTTTGCCAGGTTTGAACATACTCATTTCCTTCACTGGTCCTCATAGGAGAAGGTTAAAAATGTATTTATAAGCAGTCTGGTTGCTTTCTGCTGAGCAGGCTCCAGCTTGTGTCTCCGCAAGCGTGGCCCATGGAGACCACTACAGGACTCCATCCAGCAGGAGCAGGCAGGGAGCAGCCTCTCTGGCCGCAGACACCTGCCCTCGGCGGCAACAGGAAGCAAAGGGCTGTCTCCCTCTCCCTGCTCAGTCACTGTGAGCTCTCTGGCTACTACAACCCCCTGCCTTTTTTGCAAGTATCGTTGGCAAGGGGAGAGCTCCACCACTCCATATCTGGGCAGTTCTTCCTTCCTTCCTTTCTTTCTCCCCCCCCCCCTTTCTTTCTCTGATGTGTATATTTAAAAGCAAGAATTGGAGGAGTGATTTATTTGTGAGTCGTTTTAACTCTTATTAAATTGTTACTGCCATTTTTATCCATATTTTGATCATTTAGTATCAGTCTCAGAAGTTGGTGGTGGTGAAGGGAAAGGCGAGTGTAATTTATCTATATCTGTCTATTCAGTGACCACACATATTCATTGAGAGCCTTCTAAAAGGTCGGTACTGGGATACAGCAGTAGAAAAACAGGACCTGACTCCCGTCTCCATGGAGTGTGCCGTGTAGGATCAGAAAAGGATTCTTTTGGTTTGTATTTTTGAGTAAGGGAGATCTCAACTTACCTAGCGATCTGAACTGATGCATAGGAGTTTTTCTTCTTCCCTCCAGTTATCACAGAGGAATCAGCCCTTACCCCTTTATAAAGCCCGTCTCTACTTCCACTTTGGGACTCAGACATCACCCCTCGCCTACTCTCTCTCTCCTACATCACCCATCTCTGTCTCTGTCTTGGTGATTCCTTTCAGCACGTACATCCGCTCAAATGTTTCGCACCTTCAAAACCCTTTCCTTGACCCAGATTTCCCTCTCCGGCTACTGCTCTATTCCTCTGTAGCCCTTCACAACAAAACTTCTTGAAAAAAATCCTCTGGGCCCGATGTGTCTGAGGCTGGAAAAAGTGTGGACGTGTTTGGAACAGCTGTGAGTGTCATGGCAGAGAGACGATAAGCGAGAGAGAGCTCTTTCCAGAGCAGTAGGCACTGAGATCAAAGCCCTCTGCAAATATTTTGATAGGAGGCAGCTGTGTGATAGCAACGCGGGCGCTGATCTCCCCTCCGAGGACCCGCGCTGGCTCCGGGCTCCGCCCTTCTCTGGACGACTAGGCCGTGATCTACCGAGCGTCTTTGGGCCTCCGTGTTCTCATCTCTGAAAAGGAAGTCGTGCTATCTCTTTTATAAGTTTGTTGTGACAATAAAATAGGATTCCTGAAAGTGCAACAAATGTTAGGAAGTATTATTTCCTAACAGCAATATTTCTCTGCTCCATTTTTAAAAAGGGCTTTACCGAAGTCTGGGTTCCTCCAAAATCAGAGCCTGAGCCGAAGGCCTGCTGGCGTGGTCCTGGTTCGGTCCATCTGGGACTGTGATGCTGGGGAGCAGGACTGGGGAAGAGGAACCCGGGGGGGGGAGGGAAGTCCAGTACAAAGTGTGTTACGAAGTTGGTCAAAACTGATGGCGACTGGTGCTTGATCCCATGGGACCTCCCGAGGAGCCTGATGAAGTACATCTCAGAGCTGTCTGCTCAGGGAACGAAGTGGGGAAGCGTCTAGGCCCCCGTTCCCGTCTCTATAGCTCAAAGGTAAGCCGCTGGGGGCTGACTCCCCCTCAAAGAGTTGCACACCTTGAGTGACAAGTAGACCTCAGGGAGTAAAAGAAAGGGGAAAGGTGTGGGATGAAGAAAAACCAGGTCGGGTTGTATCTTTGAAATTTACTCAGAATGGGTTCCTGTAGCAATGGCTGCAGTGAGGTGGGTCAGAGGATCTGAAACGGTGCACAAGACGCAGCCCTAGCGAACAAAAGTGCAGACAAGAAAATGATGATAAGGCTTGCTTGACTTTCATATTTATAGCAGGTACTATATACCATCTCTTTGCAGAAAGAGAGGGTACACCTTAGACAGTTGATTTTTAATCCTAATTTCCCAGGTACTATCTTTTTCTGTGGAATTAAGAAATGTAAACCCCAAGTGCCCCACCTGGCTTTTGGTACCAAATTATAGCTAGAGACAGCGTGACCTAATTCAGAGACATCCGGACCAAGGTCTTGGGCAAACTGCTCAGTTTCGCTGGTGAGGCAGAGGCAGAGGTTGTGGGCTAACTACCAATCCTACCCTTCCTCCCTATACTCTAGTGTGTTTGTGGGGGTGTGGGGGGGAGACTCATGATAACCTAGGAAGAATGCATTATACTAGAACGAATTCTCATCGGTGCAGTATCATTAGTGGGGGCGCGGGGCAGAACCAGAGTGGAATGTGTGGAGAAGTGCATCAGTGGACTCTTCAAATGTAGACAGCTCTTCACAAACCCAAGTCAGGAGGACAAAAACTAGCTGGATGTGAGAAGCTCAGGGAGAACTTTCAGAGATGGAGGATACTAGAGCATGTTTAGAAGTTAATGCAATGAATTCATGAGAGCAAAATTACTTAAACCCCTTTTTTAAAGGTGCAACTCTTTCTAAGAAATATATTTTCTTAGTCATGCTACGACTCAGTATGTGCTCTGTATTCATACAATTGAAACAATGTTTGTCTTTGCTATGTAGAATGAGCTCTGATAATTTCTATTTTTTAAACTTGTATATTAATTACATTGTAAAAGTATGCTAGATTTAATGCTAAGTGTAATAAATTCAAACAAGGCAAAGGTAGATATAGTAAATGCTAAAATTCCTCCCTCATACCTGCCATCTTTCCAAATTCCATTTCCCAACTCAGAGGATTATTGGGAATGAACAATTTGATGTACATATATTCTTCAAAAACATTTTTGGTGTATTTACATTGTATGCACATGCACACACAGTTGGTTTTTGTTTTGTTTTGTTTTTCATGATTTTATTTATTTATTTTTAGAGACAGAGGAAGGGAGGGAGAAAGAGGAAACATCAGTGTGTGGTTGCCTCTCGTGCACCCCAGGGGTGCACGAGACCTGGGGACCTGGCCCACAACCTAGGCATGTGCCCTGACTGGGAATCCAACCAGTGACCCTTTAGTTCGCAGGCCTGTGCTCAATCCACTGAGACACACCAGCCAGGGCTGGTCTTGTTTTTTTTGAAATGTGATAATATATTCTTTACTGTTCTGAAACTTGATTTTTTTTTCTCTCTGTTGAAGGGTTTTTAATGTCAGTACATTATTATCTACCTAACTTATTCCTTAGAAAGATTTGTAGCTTTCTATTGTTTGAATATACTATGATTTCTTTTTATCCTCATCCAAGGATGTGTTTATTGATTTGAGAGACAGAGAGACAGAAAAAAAAAACATTGATCAATTTGCCTCCCATATATGCCCTGACTGGCGATTGAACCCTCAACCCAGGTATGTGCCCTGACTGGGAATAGAACGAACAACCCTTTGGTGTGTGGGACAATGCCCCAACAGACTGAGCCATCCAGCCAAGGCTGTACTATGATGTATTTAAAGCATTTCTCTGTTGTAGTACAGAGAGATTATTTTTAATTTTTTATACTTTCAAATAATGCTATAATGAACACTGCTGTAGGTAATGTGAATATTTTTAGGAAAAGAGAATTGTGGAAATGAATAAGTAAAAACAGTCTGATAGATATTACCAGATAAACTTCCTTATAAGGCTAGGTCAGTGAGTATGCCAATGACAGTCAGTTTGTCAATTTTGTGTTTATTTTTTGGTTTTAGTTCTTGCTTTGTAAGGTCTTTCCCAGTACGAAAATTAATAACACTCTCCCATATTTCCATTTAGTACTTTTATAATTTAGTTTTGCATTTAGCATATGGCTTTTAAAAATCTATCCATTTTTAAAAGATTTTTATTTATTTATTTTTAGAGAGAATGGAAGGGAAGAAGAAAGAGAGGGAGAGAAACATCGATTGGTTGCCTCTCGTATGTTCCCTGACCAGGACCAAAGCCACAGCCCAGGCACGTGACCTGACCCAGAATCCAACTAACAACCTTTTGCTTTGAAGGATGACACCCAACCAACTGAGCCACACCAGTCAGGGTGAAAATTCTATCCATTTTTTTTGAATTGGTGAGAAGTAGAGATAAGACTTAACTTTTTTCCAAATGAGTAGGCAATTTTTCTAACATCATCTGTTAAAGAATATTCTTTCCCAGTGTTTTGAAATGTTGCCTTTATCATATATGCTTTATTTCTAAAAATTTTATTTTATTTCTGAAATTTAATCTTTATTGTACTTTTCCATTACCATTTAGTCCCCTTATGCCTTTCCCCGCCACACTGTTGTCCATGTCCATGAGTCCTTTTTCTTTTTTGTGCAATCTCGCCACCCCCTAGCGCCCCACACCCCACCCGTGGTCCGTGTCAGTGATACGCAGGGTGTCATCCATTCCAGCAATAATTCCACATTGTTTAATTAGTAGTAGCTTTAGAGTTTGTTTGATTACTGACAGGGCAATATTGCCCACTTGTTTTTGTTTTTCTCATTTTCTTGATTATTCTTGTGTACTTACCTTTATGGGCAACATTTATAATTACTTTATGTTCTATTTTAAAAATACTGTAGTGCTTTTGGACATAATGTGCTTATATTTTCTGTATGTAATGTTGTCAAAGTCGTCTATATGCAACAAGGCATGGAGGAGAAGACCAGATATTCGAGGAGAGTGAAGGCATGAAATAATTGCTATGGAAAGTAGCAGAGCTAGCTCATCACATTGTCCTGCAGATGAGCAAGCAACCAAACATGTACAACAGCATCTACCTGCAGTTTGGCTGATCTTCCTCGCCAGTGCCCAGCTGCTCAGGAGCAGGCATGAAGAATGATGGCGTTGGGCTCCCTCCGGGGTTGGGTGTGGCCAAGACAAGCTTCACAGAGGGACAGAGGGCAAAAGAAATGAGGACATTTTTATATTTTTGTCTTTCTTTCAGTAAAGATAGAATAGAAATAATATTTGGTGTTTCCTATTCACCAAATAGGAATATTTGTGAATACATAGAGGTTCAACTTTTTTGTTTTGTTGTTGTTTTAAACATCTTCATCAAATGGAAATGTGAAGATGTAGGAAAGAAAGTTAAATTGTGACTGATACTTGTATTATATAAATAATTATATTGTGTGTACATATACATATATCTATATAGAATCATGTTATAATAGAGATATTTTACTTGCAATGGAAGAGCACTTTTGGTGTAAACTCCTATTTTTTGAGTGTGTATATATTTCCCTAACAGTTTCTTTGGTACTAAACATTCTCAAGTGTTTCCCAGGGGGACCTGGAAATGTTGGTACATATCCATTTGGCAGTTTAGGGATTTGTTAGAGTGTGGGAAAATTCTGAGGTTATTTTCAGGTTACAACATTTGAATACTTCCTTGCAGGTCCAAATAACAGTTTCTTTTAAAAACTGTAAGGATATCATAGTCTTGATCCTCCACTGAGAGGAGAAATTGATGCTATCCTTGAAGAAATATCAATCAAAATAAAATCCTGAGTTGGAAAATTGAAGACCTCATATGCAGATGAAATGGAAAAAGTCTACTAATGTTTCAAATTGTTTATTGGTTTATTATATTTTTCTTTACTTAGATAAAGTTAAAGCACTATTAAAGAAGGTGGTCATGCCCTGGCCAGGAAGCTCAGTTGGTTAGAGCATCATCCTTATACACCAAGGTTGTGGGTTCGATCTCTGGTCAAGACACATACAAGAAGCAGCCAATGAATGCATAACTAAGCAGAACAACAAATCAATGTTTCTCTCTCTCTCCACACCCCTTCCTCTTTCTAAAATCAATAGCTAAAAAAAATTTAAAAAGTAGGTGGTCCTAAGGGATATGACCATGGAAGGTGACCATGGATATGATGAATATATCATGGATGTCATAAACCAAACTTTTCCCTGTTTTCCTCTCTGTGAACTCAGGCTTCAGCAGGGTGAGTCTCTGTTTCAGCCAGAGAAGATAACTCAGAGCATCTCCTCATAGGCTCTTGGGATGTTCCCCCATTCCCACCACTGCTCTCTCAGCCTGACTGCCTTGTAGGTAGGGAAAGACGCACAGGAGCTGTAGTAACTTTAATGACACGCAGGGCTCACCTACTGCAAAGAAGGACATGATGCCCTGTATTGGTCAGTAAATGGCCTCAGCCAAAGGCATCTGGCTGCTGCTTTGATAGTTCCCATCAGCCATCGGTGCACATCTTCATATCTTCATATCATTTTAAATGAGCCGTTGTTGTTCTTCCAGTCTAGATTCCTGCTCAGTTTTTAAAATTTATTTACTTTTAGTGAGAGGGGAAGGGTGAGAGAAGAGAAGGAGAGAAACAGCAAAGTGTGAGAGATACATCGATTGGTTGTCTCACACTCACCTCTAACTGGGGACCCAACCCAGGCACGTGCCCTGACTGGGAACTGAACCTTTGGTTTGCAGGCCAGTGCTCAGTCCGCTGAGCCACACCAGCCAGGGCACAACTGCATTTTTCAAGAGTTGCCAGCAACCTCACATTCCACTGCTATGTATGATCAGTCACGATTTATTCTCTGAACTTTGGGGGAAGGCAGTGAAAATAAATTTGAAACATCAATATACCACCAGTTAGAAAATTCACATTTCAGAATCTGACTTTTATTGCCACCCACTATCTCCATCCAGTCATAAAAGTCCAGTCAATTTTACCTTAAAATATATTTCTTGTATCCATCCCCTCCTATCCACCGGCAATGCCAAGTTTTTGGTTCAAGTCTCCGTCATTGCTTATCTGGTTCATTATCAAAGCCAGTTAACTAGTTTCTCTCATCTTTTGAAAATGTACATCTACCCATAATACTTCTCTCCTGAACAATTTTCTATGGCTTGTCTGCCCAAATGGCTGACGTAAATTCCTTCAAGTTCTGGGCCTTAGCTGTGTTTCCTGCCTCATCCTCTGTCATTCTCTCATTGCTGCTCTGTGCTCCTACCATACAGAATTGCCAGCACTTCCAGTGCTGTTGTTTTTGCTCAGTGGTGAAGTTCAAAATATCTCAAGAACACTAACCAGAACAAAGCCCATGACCACTCTGAACTAACGCATTAGGACATTCTGCTGAATGTCAGCTCCGGCTGCAGTTTCCAGCACCTTGATCTGGATTCTCCTCCTGAGGAACTTCTGCAGATCCTTCACAAGGTCCACAGAAGGCTAGCCTTTAAGCAGTGCTGGAGGTAAGGGACAGTGCCATGGAGAAAGGGTTGTGGACCTTGGTCCCACCATGACTAACATTTCCAGGATCTATGTGGAGCCTGAAATATTTGCACAGTAGTCACTATTTGCAGGACCTTGAATGACCTTTTATATTTTTGTGACATGCTCACAAAAGCCACTGCCTCCTCTCTGGTTGCTTCATAAATAGTTTTACCTGCTTCTGTTTCTCAGAATTTAATCAGCAAGAGACATCTACCTCTCACACAAGCCCATCAACAGATCAGTTTTTTTAACCAGGCTCAATCTTTTTATTTCCATGCTGACTAGGAAACATTATGTCCTGAACTGACCTAAAATTACAAGGAAAAGTTCCAATATCTTCTCTAACAAGAAAGAAAATGACACATGTTTTTCCTCAGTCCAAGTAAGGGTGGTGTAAACTACTCAGTATTAATTCTATTTCCTTCATCAGCATCGTTAAGAATTTATCATCAACTTGCTGCTCAATGCAAAACATTAGGCTGGCACTGAGAGACGTTTGAAGAAGTAACGGACACAATCCCTGCTCTCCATGAGCTGATAGTCTGCAGTTGGGATAGGAGCATGAGCAACTGCAGTAATGATAACTTTCACCAAACGAATTCATTACGCATTACCGTCAAATCATAAACGCCATGACTATTAAGGGGAAGGAGTGCCCACGTTGTTCCTTAAGGTAGGTGAGGCTTTCTGGAGGAGTTGGGTCTTGAGCTGGAAAAAAGGGGAGCAGAGTTTCAACACTGAGCCAGCGGGAGGAGCAGTGTATGCTATGAATACAGGTAACACCAAACAGGGTCAAGCAGGGCCTCGACCTTGATATGAGGCCAGAAAAGTAGCTGGGCTAAGACTGAAAAGAGAATTTTGCCAGGAGGGGGCATTTGGGGTTTAGACCAGGTGTCTTAAAGTTTTATTTAGCAGGAGCTTGACATAGCCCATTTAAAAAATATTAACCAGGGGGTAGTAGCTAGCAAGCAGTGTGCTGGAAAGAAATGTAGGATCATGGAAAACAGCAGGGGGTCGGGGGTCAAGTATGGAGTTTGGGTCTGGTTCTGACACTTTCTCTCTGGGTGGTCTTGGGCCAGTTACTTAATCTCAAAATCTCCATTTATTCAGCAATAAAAATAGAAATAATACCTTCTTCTAAAGGTTATTATGGGGATAATAATGTTTACATTTATTCCTGTTCTCTCATCTAATCTTTATGTCAATGTTTTATTGTGGTAAAATGTAAAAAACATAAAATTTACTATTTTACCCATTTAAATATATATTTTATTTATCTTTTATTTTTAGAAAATGGGGAAGGGAGAGAGAAAGAAGAGAAACATTGATGTGCAAGAGATGCATCGATCTGTTGCCTCTCACATGCCCCCAACTGAGGACCTGGTCCCTAACCCAGGCATGTGCTCTGACTGGGAATCGAACCAGCAACCTTTTGGTTTGTAAGCCAGTGGTCAGTCCACTGAGACACACCAGCAAGGGTCCATTTTACCCATTTGTTTTAAGATTTTATTTATTTAATTTTAGAGAGGGAGAAGGGACGGAGAAAGAGAAGGAGAGAAACATCAGTGTGTGGTTGCCTCTTGCGTGCCCTCAACTGGGGACCTGGCCCCCAACCCAGGCATGTGCCCTGAGTGGGAATCGAACCAGCAACCCTTTGGTTTGTAGGCCAGTACTGAATCTACTGAGCCACACCAGCCAGGGCCATTTTAGCTACTTTTACATGTATAGTTCAGTGGTCTTAAGTACATTCACACTGTTGTGCAACCGTCACCACCACCCATCTCCAGAATGCTTTTCATCTTTCCAAAGTTAATCTCAATATCCATTAAAAAATAACTTCCCATTCCCAGCCCCTGGCAACCACCTTTGTAGTTTTTGTCTCTATGAGTTCGACTACTCTAGGTACTTCATACAAGTGGAATCATACAATACACTACGTCCTTTTGCATCTGACTTATTTCACTTAGCACTATGTCTTCAAGGTGCATCCATGTTGTAGCATGTTCCACAATTTCCTTCCCTTTTAAGACTGAATAATATTCCATTAAATATCTTACATCACTGTTTTATCACAAGAAAATTGGACTTGGATAGGTTAACTTGTTAAGAATAACAGCTAGGAAAATAAAGAAGTAGGATTCGAGCCAAGCAATCCGATCCCACAACACGTTCCTATTGCCCCTGCGTATCCTGCCTCGTGTAGGTAGAGGGCCTACCGCTGCACCAGGCCCTGGGGGTGGGAAGGAGGCTGTTGCAGGAAGACGTTCTATTGTTACTGATTATCTAGCACCATTTCCTCGGCTCACCTCGGTAACACAATTCCTCTCTTCCTTGTGGAAATTTTTCTGTGATTGTGCCACCTGCCCATATAAGGGCCACAGAAGTAAGCATGTTACCTAGGCCAGGCCAGTCAGAGTCTTACACTCCTCCACTGGGACTGATCCAGGAGGTCACATGAGTGCAATCAGAGTCTTCTCTGGTGCTACTAGGAGCTTTGAGTCGGAAGTCATAGCTGTGGTCTGCTTTAATATCAGCAGGAAAGCCCTGGCTGGTGTGTCTCAGTGGACTGAGCGCTGGCCTGCAAACCAAAGGGCTGCCAGCAGAGTCCCAGTCAGGGCACGTGCCTGGCTTGTGAGCCAGGTTCCCAGTAGCGGGTGCGCAAGAGGCAGCCACACATTGACGTTTCTCTCCCTCTCTTTCTCCCTCCCTTCCCCTCTCTCTAAAAATGAAATACATAAAATCTTTTTAAAAAACTAAAATAAAATTAGCAGGTAGATGGCAAGAGAGGTGGTGTCCTGAGCAGTCACCCAACCCCTAGATTTGGACAGGTCTGAAGCTAACTTCCTCCACCACTTTCCAGATACATGATCCAATTCATGCCTGGTTTTAGCTTTTAGACTAATTAACGCTGAATTTCTTTAACTTACAAGAGAAGAAACGTGACTAATACACCCTCATGGGAATGGAAAGAAAGAAACTAACAAGAAGCATTGTGAAGCTGTGTGGTGTGAGGGAAAGGAAAAGTCAAGAGTTCTTCCAAGGTTTGGATACCTGATGGCCAAGAATAATTCCATTACTGGAAAAGTAGAAGTTGCTGTCCGGGGTACAGAAGAGAGAATTACTGGTATCCCCAGGAGTCCCAAGTGCTATCTATCTTCCAAAGATAAAATGTACATCACTTACAATTGCTAACACTTCATCCTCTTCCAGAAACTCAAATTCATGAAGTATCCAAAGGCCCCTTGGGGTAGGGATTTGGGACTCTAACCTTTATTCTCCATCCCCACTCAGTAAACTCATGTGAATTCTCATTCCAAATATAACTTATTCGCTAATCTGCTCATTCATTCATGTAACACGTACTTGCCGAGTGCTCACTATATGTCAGGTACTGTGCTAGTGCTGAAGAGGCCGTGATGAGAACATAAACTCGGTCCCCGATCCTCTTTAAGGATTGTGCGATCTAGCGAAGAAAACAAACATGGGTTGGATGATCACACAAAGGAATAGAATGGGAAACTGCATTACGTGCTATGAAGAAAATGGAGTTCCCTAAGAGTATGGGGGGTGTCCAGTTTAGGTGGAGGGCAGGGAGCTCATTAAAGGACAGCTCTCTGGGGAAACAGCTAAGCTGAGGCCAGGGAGAGAGATGAGCCCTGAAATGGAAAGGAAGGTGGAAGCCAGAGCAGTTCGTCTCATCCACCGGGAAGAAACCAGTGACTCACTCCTTAGGAATGTGAGGCAGGGAGAGCCGAAACTGGTTTCTTTGAAGTGGAGCTACGCAGGGCCCTTGGAGCAGGGGTGGGCAAATAAATGAGGCATTACAGGGCCCCTGCCACCTGTTGGCTAGTCACCTCTCAGCGACTCTTCCCGTTCATTCATTCGTTCATGTGTTTACTCATTCAAGAAATACTTATGGTATACCCAGAGGTAGTGGCATTATGCTAAGTGATTCAGGAAAAGAAAGACAATCTCTGGTCTAGTTCTCAACAGGGAAGAAAAAGCACTTCTTCAAATGGCTCCAAGAGACCCCTAGGTCTTTCCCTTGGGGAATCCATTAGACACGGGCCTACGCGTATATTTATTAAGCCTTCTTTCTCTAAGCACTCACCCCCTAGCACACTCCTACACGTTTTTTCCCTCAGAGATTTAAATGTAATCCTAGCAGGAGCAAAGCTCCTTACCCACAGAAAGCTAAGAAAGAGATCACATGGGCCAACATGGCAGATGGACACCAAACACAGAGTGGCTGCCTGGTCCCTCCAGATAAACATAAGGAAAGGTCATCCAAACACAGGAAGACGGCCGTCCCCTTCCCTTTTCCTTTACCCCCTCCTCTTCCTCCCCCTGGCTCCTTTATCCCCAGAGGGTGGACTCAGCCTTTCCCAAAGTTTATTCTGAGAGCTCCAGGCTCCCACAGTGGAACGTGCTGCGGACATGGGAATACAACGGCCCAGCCAACAGGGAAAACCAAAAATATAAACGGAGAGATTTAATAGATTCCTCTCTCTCTCCCAAAGTTGCGGCAAAATGTTTGCTTGTACTGATTTTTATGTGTCGGCCTTTCTTGGGAGGAGGTCCTCTGAAGTTGGTTGCATTTGTCAGCAAACACTTTGCACAGAAAATTGTTAAGCCCTTTCTTAGGATCCCAGTGCCACTGACTTGAGCCATTAAAGAAATGCAATAAAACGTTAGGAAACTAAGTCCCGAAAGCCTACCATCTCAAACACTGGTGATGAGTTTAACAAGAGTACAGATAGCACTAAAGCTGCAAGAAAAAGTTTCCAAGGCTACATTTCCTTTAAATTCACTATTGGACTTTTATTAAAAAACCAGGAACCCCGAGCTCATAAATAGGAAGTCATTTTATCTTTCCCTGACGTATTCTGATCAAAACAGTGGTGAGAACGTATGCTTTGGTTTTTCTTCTCCACTTAGGAGAAAAGGTTAATACTACGGCACTGTGGGCCGCAATGATCATAAACCAGCATGTGTGATGCAATGTTGAGCACTAATTTCAAAACAGACACAGTGTTTGAAAGCAAAGCATAATGGTGACCTTTCTCATTAGCTGTTGCTCAAACAAAGATATGTTCCAGCAATATCCGATGCTTCCTTCCTGCCAGGGCCTCCACCCAGTGCGATTTAAAACACTTGTGTTACATGCAAACTCAGTTTTGAGGATGTGGTGGAGTTGAGTTCCAGCAGCATTGTGTTTATGGTTTATTATTACTTTCTAAAATTTTTAAATGCTTTATTTTGTTTTGTTTTCATAAATTTATTATCACAAATTAGATTTGCAAGATTAACTATGTGAAGCCATGTAAATGGACTTATTATATACTAATTTACTCTTCTCCATCTGTCTATTTTTGTAGCAAACAGCATCATAGGTTCTTGATATAAAAACAGAGATTTATCCCATTGCTCCTTGATAAATGGTTATGGATATGTTATGTGCAAAACAAACAAACGAACAAAAACAATTATTAAGGACTATGCTTTACTTGTTTTCTGTAAAATACTATAAACACAAATATAAGGAGAGAATGTAAGAAATAGGAACAGAGAGATTGAGAGACTGCTTTAATATAAGTAATCCTTGTTTTCATCATGACTTATGCTCCTAAATTGGATAATATAAGTTGAAAATGTCGGACGGAGTCAAGGTGATTTTTTCATGGAATAGTAAATAATGATTGGATGCTCAATTTTTATAAAAATTACCATAAACAGTCCAACTATAAGTGATATAAGCCGCTTATATTTTCTACAATGGACATAATTTTATAATAGAAAAAAGAGTATGTGTAATTTTTAAAGTAATTTTACTTATTTTTATTTATAAAACTTTTTAAAGTATACATACACCAGTTAAAAAACAACACCACATTAATGAGTCACATGAAAGACCAGAGAGGTGGGTGACTCTAAGTTAAACCAGGTAGGGGGCTATGCCTGTACCTGAGAGTGGAATCTGCCACTCTTGACACTTTTGCTGAGAATGAGGAGCCCTTATTTTCCCAGAGAAACCTGGGCACCACTAGGAAAGCAGAGAGGGAATGGAGAGTGGACAGGCGATTGATGGCCCTCCACTCTAGTACTTCACAGGAGTCGTCACGAGGATTAAACAATATTGTGGACACAGAACAGGTTGCACACTTCCTGGTGCGCATAAGTGCTCAAAGGCTGGGCTGAGACCCAATTGAAAGGTCAGTCTCAGTCCTTCCAGAAAATTATGTCTATGGACTCTGGAAGAATCTGTCTTCCCAGAGCGTCGTGAGATGACAGTAGGTGAGCTCAGAGCTGCCAGTCGCCATTTTTTTCTATATGGAGCCACGTGGAGAAAGTCTGTTTATTGCAAGAGACGTTAAGGAATAGAAACCTCTAAGGAAACTTAGGAAATGAAGTCAGAGAGCCCTGATAGTGTCTTCCAAACCATGAATCCAGATACGTCTGAGACACCACTTTCCTTGGACCCCCACCCCCAGTTATATGAGCCAATAAATTCCTTTCATTTTAAGCTAGTTTGAGTTTAGTTTTTATTACTTGTAAGTGAAAGAGTGCGAGCTAATACAGCCTTTTAAGTCACAGGTTCAAGCATCCTGCTCTTTCCCACAGCTTGTCATCTTTCTAGCTGGTTCGTTCAAGCACGCCTTACCAGGGCTTCCAGGCCTCTAACAGCTCCTCCACTGCTCCGTGGGCATCAGTCCCCTCCTGCCTTCACTCTTCTCCCTCTGCCACACAGACTTGTGGTTCATCATGTCAAAAACCTCCCTTGACTCCATGTGCCGAAAATTCAATCCATGGAGCCTAACTAGCTGCTTTCTCCACACTTTAACATGAGTAATGAACAACACTAGAGAAAAATCACACAGGGGGCAGGCTGAGTTCACCCTAAGCTCACGGTCGTACCTCAAATGGACCTTTAGCGTGGTTTAGCAATCTTGCTATAATTCCCTCCTTGGCTTTCTCTGCTGTTGCCAAATGATAACGCCAAACCTTTCATCATTCTCATCTCTCCCCACCTCCATCTCAACGGAGGAGCTGCTTCAGAGACAGAAGGGAAACCATAAAGCAATTTGCTAATATAACTCAACCTCTATTAGTCCTTTTTCTTGTCATAGAGTTATGTTTCCTATTCGTCTGTGTGAGACTTGGATCTCATTCTCTCTCATTTTGTCAGAAATCTGCACTACCAATTTGCCCTTGCCTAGCTCGTATCTCAGCCTCCACTGGTATAGCTCTGTTTGCCTCTCAGAGTCACTTTTTATCCTTTACCTTCCTTGTGCTGGGGGGCTGGAGTCTGTATGAACTATCTGGCCAATGGGAAGCCCCAGCAAGACATTTGGGAGAGGGAGGAGTATGAGAGGATTATTTACTTCTCTGACTTCTTCCCCTCAAAGTCCTCTTGGGCTGGCTGTTTCTTTTGACCAAAGTCTTTGTCCTCTCAAAACAGCCCTCTCTTTTCTAGTTCTGGTAATTACTTCCTCCCTTCAATTCTTTAAATCTAAGGTAATTATTTCACTGTTTCTTGCCCCAGGGTACTCTACAATCTCTTTCAATTCCCTGTATTGTAACTATACTGTTGTAAATACTCCCTTCTTGAAATTATCCTAATCTGAGTATTATGTCTGTTTCCTACTGACTGACACTCCTTTTGGCTAATGGATTCTTCTCATCAGTTTATTAACATGCTTAAGTATCCTAGCCTTACAGACCCTTAATCGTTACCTTTATCTACTTTTTCTAGATTATATTCTTTTTAAAAAAGATTTTATTTATTTGTTTTTAGACAGAGAGGAAGAGAGGGAGAGAGGGAGAGAAACATCAATGTGTAGTTGCCTCTCAACATGCCTTACATCGGGGACCTGACCTGCAACCCAGGCATGTGCCCTGACTGGGAATCGAACCAGTGACTCTTCAGTTCTCAGGCCAGCACTCAATCCACTGAGCCACACCAGCCAGGGCTCTAGCATATACTCTTGATCACATCCCAGATCTTGTCATCACTTGGAATTGTTCCATCTCTGAAAACCATCTCTTAACCTTATCAATGCATATTTTTAAATTGCATCAAAAGTACTGTTCCGTCCCACCTCCAATGTCTCAGTCTCATCTTGTTCTCGTTTCCTTCTCCAGGAAGTTTCAAAACAAAGGTACACCTTTTCAATTCCTCTCTTGCTTTCCTCCATTCCATTTCTCTTCATTTTCTATATATCCATCTCAAAAAATCTCAATCCTGGGTCGATCCAACTGTCCATCTTCTTGACCCCATACCCAGCATGGATGGAGAGGAACGTGTATTTGCACATATTGACGTCACTCTTAAGATCTCCAATCTCACCTCCAGGTGAGCTCCAATCCAACCCTTCTAGGCGTCCATTGTCAACATCTTCTCTCTTTCTCCTCAACAGTATAATTTCAAACCTTCTTAAACTAAGGTCTGCTCTTGCCATTTTACCTTTCCCACTTTAATCCATTGTTAATTTTCTTCTTCAACTCTCTCCTCTCTTACATTCTAGGAAAATATTGTCTCCAGGCTTCATCTTATCTCTGCAATGTTGACATTTCCCAGGGTTTCACTCTTTTCCTTTTTCTCACTTAAAGCTCTTTCCACTTCTCCAAATATTTTTATCCACTGCCAATGGTGACTAGTGTGAACAACCTACACACTGACGGTCCCTAAATCTAAAGGTCAAGTTGTGCTCTTAAATTCTAAATCAGCATATCTAGTTGCTGAGACTTTTGACTGTGTGTCTGACCAGTACTCAGAACTCATCTGTTACAAATAAAATTATTACTATTTCTCTTCACATTACAATCTGCCCAAGTGCTCTCCCTTTATTGAACAGCATTGGTTTCCGTCTTCCTAGTCTCTGGCCCTCAACTTTCTGCAGACATCTCTGACTTCCGACCCACCGATTCTTACTCATTTGATCGCCAAACCTTGGTTGATTCTAATTCTTTCCTCAATAGTTCCAAAATCTATTCATTCTCTCTATTTCTTCTGCCCTCATTGTGTTTTGCTTAGAATATTACAAGAACCTTCTAACCAATCTCTGTAATTCTAATCTACCCATATCCCATACTACCAAAAGAATGATCATTCCAAAACAAAAGTCCTATCATATTATTTCCCTTCTTAAAACTCTTCAGTGACTCTCCACTGTCCTGATGGCAAAATACAGACACACTAGCATGATATAATAAGCTGTAATAGTGGAAAGCCCTTTGGTTGCAAGAAAAAAAAACAGTTCTGGCCAACTCACGTTAAAAAAAAGAGGGTAGTTTATTGGAAAGGTATTGGAGAAGCTTATGCAATTGGAGAAACTGAACAACCAAATGTTAAGAAGAACCTAAACCAGAGCAGCTCTGAGGATGCCAGCAGTGGAAAGTCAAAGACCTTAACCAGGGCTACCACTTGTAATGGTGCTGATTGTTCACTGTTGGTGGTGGCCCTTCTGTCTATGAGATTTCATTAATATGACTCAATTTACAGGTTCTCAGACCCCTTGTCCCTCAAGTCTAGTTTCAAAATTCCCAGAAATGATACTCTGAGTGGCCTAACCTGGATAAATCAGTTAATCTCTAGACTCATCAGAAGAGCAAATGACACAGGTGTGGCCCCTGGGGACTCCCACCTGTGCATGGGGCGTTCTCAGAGAACCAGGAACCACTGTGAGCTGAGAGTATATCTCAGGGGTGCATGCTGTACTCTGGACTTCTTCTCAGTTTTCTTGCTCCACTATTCCTTAAATCATATATTATTTTCCTTCCATGGTATATGTAATAGACTGAATGTTTGTATCCCCTCAAAACTAATATGTTGAAGCCCTATCCTGAAATGTGACTGTGAGAAAATAAATGATTGCTTTTTAAGCCGCCTAGTCTGTACTATTTTTTTATGGCAGCTTAAACTGTCAAAGACAGTGTGCTATTTGCCATCTCCTGAAACAGGTCGTGCTCTTTTAGACTATCTTGTCTTTGTGATTTGCCTGGCTTTTTCACCCACTGTTCCCTGGGGCTTGAATTAACTTCTCCTTCTCTCCACTAGTACATCTCCTTCCCTTCTTCATCTCGCAAACACACACTCATCGGTTAGGAATCAACTTAAAGATCGCATCCTCCAGATACCCTTCCTTGGTCCTTCCAGCCTGAGTTTATGTTTCTCCTCTGTATGCTCAGAGTTTCCAGAGCTTAACTTTAGCATAGCTCTTATTGTAATTCCCCATCACTAAATCTGTCTCTCCTACCAGCTTGTGAGATTTTTGAGATCAGGGGCTGGTGTTTTTTTAAATTTGTACCTGCTGAGGCAAACGTAGCACCCGATTCATTGCTGATACTCAACATACACTCATGGAATGAATGACTGAAACTCATGGCTGCCCAGTTCCACACTCAGTCTGAATTCGATAGCACACTATCTCCAGCCCTCTGTGCATTGCCTCTGCACACAGCTGGTTGTGAATGTGTGACTCTCACTCATACAAAAAAATTATGAAGAGCTAGAAGAAAATATTTTTACCTTTTATTTTTGTATCACCCATGACATCTCACTTTGTATTTTGTAACATATTAGGTAGACAGTACTTTTTTGTTAAAGAAGTAAGTATGGTTGACAAATAAACAAACAAAAACTTAATGCACTTTAAGTTCCACTAACAGATATTCAGTGTAAAAAGAGTGTTTGTACTTCTAATGATTCTTATGTGGATCAGATCACATCTGAAGTATTGTGTTCTGTTCTGGGCAACGACTATGAATTCCTTCCTTCAGCAAATATTTATGGAGTGTCTACTTTGTGCCAAGCATATTTCTTCTATGCCCAGGGCTTGGAAATGAAAGAGATGTAGGTTTGAATCCTAGTTTTGGCATTTACTGTGTAATTGGCCAGCATAGGCTAGTTTTTGCTGCAGAAACAAACAATCCCAAAACCGGGCTTTTGTTTTGTTTCTACTTCATGCTACGTGTCCATCGTGGACTGGCCATGGCTCTACTCCACACAGTCTTCATTCTCTCCAGGATCCAGGCTGCCTCCACCTGGAACATTGCTGGTTTTATGGCAGAAAGAGAAAGCATAGTGAACCACACACTGATCCTAAAGCTTCCACCAGGAGAGTACACATGTGATTTCTGCTCATATTTTATTGGCTGGAGCAAGTCATATGAACACAACTGGACTGACACAGAGAAGGGCAAATAAGGGTGAACAGTATTATAGTCTGCTGTACTATGTAACCTGACCTATTCAAGCCCCTGGGTTTTTTTTTTTTTTATTTGTAAAATAGTAATAATAATCTGCATTGGAGACTGAAGTGAGGATGCAAAATAATGCATCCAAAGTCTTCGATACATTCAAGTTTGTCAGGAAGTGGTAGTTATTTTGGTTTAAAAGTTTTTAAATCCTGATATTCAGCTTAAATTATTGTAAGTAAAGCTCTCTGAACACTTCAGAATAAAATAAATTAGTTCTCTCTTACTTTTAATTTTTTTAAGACCTCACTTACACTGTTTGAACTATGTTTTAAGCAGTGGCTTGATGTTTTTTCCATCAAGATGATTTTTGCCAGAATCAAGGTGATCTTTGAAGAAATGGGTTGGATAAAATTTCCATGATATATTGTTCATCTTTTCATATTTAAGGTCTGTTTTCTAAGCAAGATTATCAGTATCGCAAACAAGGCCATATCTCATGCCTTTTTGCATCACTAGAAACTAGCACAGTTCCCGCATAGTTCCCTTCCCCAGGCATTTCTTTGTGTGATAAAGCTGTTTGGAAATGGAATTGGGACTTTATGTTGTTATTTCACAGTGTCCGCTGATTTTCTAAGTTTATAGTTACATTTTGGAGATATTTATTTTTATTTTTTAAAAGATTTTATTTCTTTATCTTTAGAGGGGAAGGATCAGGGAGAGAAATATCAATGTATGGTTGTCTCTTGTGTGTCCTCTGCTGAGACCTGGCCTGCAACCCATGCATGTGCCCTGACTGGGAATTGAACTGCAATCCTTTGCTTTGCAGGCCCGCACTCAATCCACTGAGCTACACCAGCCAGGGCTGAGGATATATTTATTTTTAAAAGCATCTTATTTATCTGTTAAATCTGCACATCATTTTTCTACCAAATAAAGGCAGAGCAGAGAGCAGGGTTGTCTGAGTTGGCATATGGCAGAGTTACGTGAATGTGGGTAAGTTTTCTTCTGGATTCGCCCAGTGAAAACAGTAGAATAATAATTTGTCACCTTTTCATTACTTTTCCTAGAATGGCTAAAAGAAATTCTGTATATGTAGAGAGCTGAAAATTGTTTCCATGAGATTGTTAATTCTAGTTCTTTTAAATATTTGGCAGCCATGTAAGATACACTATTTATCTTCCAATGCAAACTCTTAGCAGGTATGGGCTCCAGTCGGGACCTTCTGAATCAGACCCTTTGGGCAGTAGGGCCTAGAAATACGTGTTTTAAAGAGTTCCGTGGTGATTTTCATGATCTGCCAGCTTTGGGGAGTATTGAGAGGGTTTCTAGACTGTGTGCTGCTTTTGTCTCTTGGTAAAAGAGCTATTCCTGGGGCTTAGATCGTTCTGGCAATTAAAAAGATCTGGTCAGAACCATAGCCCTCCCCACGGCCCTTCTGCACTGCTCCCCTCCCACACATGCACCACACTGTTGTAGATGTTGAGGAGCGCAAACCTATGGACCAGAGAATGTTCCAGGCAGGCGCCTCAGGGGCTGCGTGTCCATTAACATGGGAGTCCTGAGCCACACATCCCCAAGGGAAACGAATGTCCAGCAGTGCTGCCAAGCTGACTTACTGCTCGGAATTGACTTTCACCCCCCTTAGCTGCTTCCCATCTCACTGTTTATACAGGATAGCATTAGTCCAACTGGTCCTCTGTTGATCTGGTCCAGAACCCCCTTTCCCTGGAGTGCTCGTTAAGCAGTACCTGACACAGGAACTCTTTTAAAAGGAGAAGCCTGTGTGCACATAATTCAAATTCTAGTTTCCAGTGATAACACTATTATGTATGATTGCAATTCTCTAAATTCCTCCAGCTTATTTCCTGCCTCCAGAGTGACGAATGCCTTGAAGCGCTCCTGGGTTTCTGTGATGCACTGCCATGAAGTCCTGTAGAGTGTCTCACTGATGCTGCTGAGCTCAGGGTTGGCTTTAAGCTCTGGGCTGTTTCCAGAAAGAGCCGCCTCTAGCACACCTCCCACCTCGTGCTCTCCCCATGAGATACGATAGCACAAGGGCCCCAGTTCCTTCCCCATCATGCTGTCATGGTTGGCAAACATGAGGATTTAGCGTAATTTTAGAAAATTGCGGATCCTTGTTTTAGAAACTGAGTTTCATTGTGTATGCATATATCTCTATATGAATATTTTATAAGTGCATTTTTGCGGATACGTGTACATTTTTGCCTGTGTGCTGTTACAGTACATGTGTACACCGGTATACCTTAAGATGCCTTTTTTTTTTTTACTATTTTTGTATCTCAAAGAACAGTATTATGGCTATCTCTATTTCTAGTAGTTATAAGAGAACACAGTTACCACTTGTGGAGATATAATTAACCCTTGAAATAATTAAAATGTTTCTGTCATTGAAAGTCATTATCCGAAGTTGGGAAGTGATGCCTACAGATTCAGGGCCGAGGGAGGAGGTGGCACCTGAGAGTAGGCTGCAGGACACCGGTCTTCTCTGTTTGTCCCACCTTTACTCGGTCTGTGAGGCAAGGTGACAAATCTGCCCCGGCTCTCAGTTACGGAAGAGGAGTGGGTCACGAAATAGTTAGAAAATTGGGTTGGACTCTGCGGAAAAGAATCAGGATAAATGTTGGGCATTCTTTCTCTGCTTCCTGCTGGTGTCTCCAAGTTGTTTGTTGTCTTTTATTTTGCATTGCCCTAACTCCAGGGCAAAGCATTTCCACGTTAAATATTTTAGAAACATACTTTATATGAAAATATAAATACATATCACAATATTTATCATTGTAACCATTGTAAGTGTAGCTGACCCCTGAACGACATGAAGATTAGAGGTGCTGACCCCCCAAGACTTAACTACTAATAGCGCGCTGTTGACCGGAAGCCTTACTGATAACAAAAACGGTTGATTAACACACATTTTGTATGTTATATGTATATATACTATAGACTTAAATAAAGTAAGCTAGAGAAAAGAAAATGTTATGGAGAAAACCATACGAGAAAACACATTCATAGTATTTATTGAAAAAACTGCTATAAGTGGACTCATGCAGTTTGAACTCGTGTTGTTCAGTGGTCAGGTGTATACAGTTCCGTGGCATTGAACTTTTGTACCTCATGATGAGTTTCGTGAGTCTACCATGCTCGCTGTGGTAGCTTATGCAGCTTGTGGGAGGGATGAATAAGGGTGTACAAGCGACAGCCCTGGAAGCCTCCGACTTTCCATCTCCTTCTACAGGTTCCGTGATGGTGCTCATTTTTCAGATCAAGGGGCTTTTCCTGTGGGAAGGTTGCCTGTAAGGCTATTGCAGGCTCAATGGGAGGTAAACACTGTAGGCCCTCTTCAGCTCTTAAAGAGCTCTCTGTCTGCTGCAGAAGAGAGCCGGACCAAAAGACTAGTCATCATGGAAAATGTAATTGAAACATAAAGTACTGAAAGGTAGAAAGAGAAGGAAGAATAAAGTCTAACTGAGGGAGATCAGGACATGGATAGACTATCTAAAGGAAGGAAAAGGTAGTCCTGATATAACAAAGTAAAGAACAGTGCCTGATATATAGTCAGTGCTCAATAATTATTTATTGAGTGAATAAATGAATGAGGGCCGAATCTGAGCAAAGGCCAAGAACTGTGAAAGTGTAAAGGAACTTTGGAGAATGATGTGTGGTATTTGGATGTGGTCAAGGTCAATAGTGGAAGGTAGTATCAGGGTGATAGAGACAAAGTTAGAATCAGGTCAGGGAAACCTTGGCCCAAAAGAACAAGTCTCGCCAACTTCACATTAGAAGGAATAGGAAGAAGGGCCTTGAGGGAAAGGTTCCAGATGGAAAGTCCAACTCAGTCCCACCCTTAAGAAGGCCCTCAGGCCACTGAGGTGAGAACGAACGGGGGTGGAGGTGAGGCCCAAGAATTAAGACGAAAATTTAGACCAGAGAAGAGATTCTAAGAACACACTTGGTGAGTCATAAAACAATGAAACGATGCCATGCATTTGACAAGCACAGACGAAAGGCCCACACAAGTTGTCCCTGTGGCCACAGAGCAGCATAGAACAGTCACTGTGTTGGTGGCCTCTGTTCTCCTTTGAATGATAGAAAGGTAAACGTGATTTGATATGCTCTGAAAAGTTCCGTAATAGAGGTTATGTGCTAAATGAAATAGTCTATAGTGGAAGGAAGGATTAGGTAGTGTCACCGCTCTGGGGTCGGGAAAAACCTCCTAGACAGATGACATTGAAACCTAGTCTTTGAAGTATAATGTAGAAGCTTGTCAGTCAGAGAAGAGGGGCAGGGCTTTCCAGGCAGAGGGTGCAGCACAGACAAAAAGGGGCATGAAATTGCATGACAAGTAAAGCATTGCTTCATACCCTCAGCAGCTGCTCACTAATCTACGCAGAAATACTAGGACCGCTGGAGATTAACCATCTGGGAGGACCTTCGCAGCTGCTCTTTGAGAACCACTGCGCTAACGGACAAAGGGAAACCACAAGAAAGAGCAAACCTGGCCAAAACAATCAAAGGAGCTGGAAAGTAGGACACTCTTGTCCACCACTCATGTGAGTGTTAGCTGGATTAATAACAAACACGTTTTTAGTCCACTTGATTCCTTACAAATGTGAATTGACCAATGTTATTGCCATCTTATTCTTCTACACGTCAGAAGTTAGCATTTTTCCTGATGGTCACATTTTTGCCTTTACCCAGTAAGCTTGAACATGCTCCTCATCACTCCACTCCCTCGGAGGCCTTGATAAACCTGAACAGCAACAGGAATTCTGCCAGGAAGGCAGGCTAATGCCGTGGAGCTGATAGGCTCCTGTTTACTGACA
Organism: Carollia perspicillata; assembly: GCA_004027735.1. Lineage (NCBI taxonomy): Eukaryota > Metazoa > Chordata > Mammalia > Chiroptera > Phyllostomidae > Carollia > Carollia perspicillata. Next base: position 23,788 of record PVKM010019617.1, read on the forward strand.
GTCAGGTTGGTCCCAAACCCATCTTTCCAGGCCGGCATGCTTACTTAGTAATTAAACTGAAGCTTTAATACGACTTAAAATATTTTAATGTGATGATGCCCTGAGGGTCCACAGCAAAGTTTGGTTTAATAAATTTAATTACTAATTAAGACACCCTCGATTTCAACCTTCATTAGGTTAATTTTTTAATGAGTTTCAGAATGTCTCTCAGGACATTTTTCTCTAGATGTGGTGAGAAACACACATGCACACACACGTACCAGGTATGGGTTTTAATATTTGACT
>PVKM010019618.1:0-23944 GCA_004027735.1 Carollia perspicillata
GTAAATCTGATCTGTTGCTCTCTGTACCTACAAGCTTTCTGTTGCATATTTGGGTTGATTTCTGGTTGAATTGGTTTTCTAAAATGCCTTCTAACTCTTAAATGCTATGATTTTAACAATGAGGAATTATAGCAGCAGACATTTATTCAGTGTTATCACATTGGCAGGAATGCCCTTACTGTTATTTGTAGGACAGATAGACATCTGACCAGCCTCTCCACTTCTGCATCCCAGGTCATTCATTCAACAAGTATTTATTGAGCACTTCCATGGGCCAGGTATTGTGCTAAGAACTTTGTAAACATTTCGTTTATACCTTACCAAGTGTGTATATGGAATCATAAACGGCTAGAGTAGAAGAGACCTTAGTATTTACTCCTGCCTCCTCACTGAATGGGAATACAAGAAAATTGAGTTCAGGCAGGATTCAGTGATTTGCCCAAGGTCACAGAACCACTTGAGGACAGAATTGAACCCTGAGTAGTCAAATTATGTGGCAGATTAGAATTGGTGAATCTAGTCATTGAAGCAGGCATTTATTTCCTGTAGAGCTCAAGAATTCGGGAGGTGGTTGAGAACAAGCCAAAAAGTGGAGAATCCGAGAAGGAAGGTTTTTGTAGACAGGGGAGATGACATATAATTCATGTTAACAAAGATGAGAGGTGCATCTTATTTGTAAGCTATTGTTATTGTGTTTTAGCAAATAGGAAACTCTCCTTTAGCCATAGTAAGGGAATAAACAGTGGTGTGAACAGTGTAAGTCACTTGGATTTGTCATGGGGTAAAATGCTTTGTCCCACTCTTACATCTGATTGTGGTGGCTATATATACTATTTTGAAAACGGATGCTTTAAGCTAAATCATGGTTCCAAGCAATGAGAGCCCAACTCAAAGGAGGTAGGAAGTTTGAGCTTTTCCTTTTCTCTCTTCTACGCTGCCTCTCAATTCTCTGACTCCCAGGGGGTGGCATGGGAATGGCCATTTCTTCATCCTGGTGCAGAGTAGGTCCATACTAAGTTGTCTTTCTTCTCTTTCTCTGCTGCCTTGTCTGCTGGGTTTCTTTTTCCCTTAGGTCATAGGGCTTGTGGAAGGAGGTAATTAAGTGTTTGCTCTGAAAGGCTTTTTGTGGTGATGAGCCAGGATGCAAGGAGAGTACCTTGCTCCGGTTACTGAACTGAAACCATGTCTGCAGTGGAGCAGCCTCCTCCAGTTTCTGCGAGGTTTTGAACTGCCTGTTAAATAAGTCAGTGGAGTTGCTGAGAACAGAGTGGCTCTGGGGGGAAATCAGTAATTTCTTTTCCGGTAAGGACTTTACTATAGAATTGATGAGACTCTCATCAAAGGAATCGGTGTCTTCCGGGCATTGCCCGGGCAGCTGACCTTCCATGGCTGTTGGAGGAGGTAGAAAGCACACAGAGGAGACCAAGGCACTTGCAGAGGAGCCATGAAAAGGGCTAAAAAGCTGGGAAGGCTGGTTGGGAAGCTTGGGGCCACTGGCAGCAGCTGCAGAAAAGGCTCCTGAATGTTCAACTAGAACAGGCAGGGGGGACTCAGCAGAAGGGCAGACCTTCTGGTCTTCATGAGTCACCAGCCTGGAAGCTCCCCGCCCAGTGCCAGTGTCTTCCTGCCTGTGGTGTTATTCTCTGAATACCCGAAGTTGCCTTGGCTTCCGTATCCTGGGGCTGGGGCTGCAGCTGGAACTGGAGACAAAGTGTCTTATGCCCTGCAAGGGGTAGCTGAGCTGTACTGACAGGAGACAGAGACTCTCATGCTACCCAGTTGGGTCTGGTGGCCTGTAACCTCGGCCCAGAGGGAGCAGGAAGGATGAGTATCTTTTGCCAAGACTCAGCTGGCACTAGGGAATATCCAGGTACAGGGTCCACATGCTGTGCATTCACCCGCCACTGGCTTTCCCTTGGTGAAGAGCAGTTGTTAGAGGAGGTAGGTCAGTGGGCCAGGGCAGGCAAGACTTGGAGAACCCTCTGCTGTGGCGGCCATACTCACAGAGACACAGTGGGCAGTTTTGTGCATGTTGGCTGTGCTCCACCCAGTAATCTGGCTCCACAGGCTACTCCGTCCACCTTGCTTTGTCTTGGAGCTGCCTACCTCTCCTTCACCCCTTTACTGCGGCCCTTGACTCTAGGCGTGCATCATCTTGGATTTGCTGTGTAACCATGCGGTGTAATAAGGCTTCTGCCCAATTAGAGCCTCCAGACCCTATTTCCTATGGTCTGGTTGGGACACTGGCACTCCACATTCCATAGAGAATTGAAGTGACTTCCCTACTGCCCATAGTTGTTACCTGGTCCAGCTAGGCCTCAGTCTTAAGTCTTTGCTTCTAAGCTGGTGCTCAAGGCCTCCCCACTGGTGGGCTAGGGAGGGACAGAGCCCAGGCCAGCCCCTCACAATGATGTGCTCTCCTAGGAGCCATGCGTGGCCAGTGGAGCCTGCTGTTGGGCCCCGCCCGCCTCTGCCTGCGCCTGCTTCTGCTCCTGGGCTCCAGGCGCCGCTGCCCACCTCTGCTCCGGGGCCTGGTGCAGCGCTGGCGCTACGGCAAGGTCTGCCTGCGCTCCCTGCTCTACAACTCCTTCGGGGGCAGTGACACCGCTGTCGATGCTGCTTTTGAGCCCATCTACTGGCTGGTGGACAACGTGATCCGCTGGTGCGGGGTGGTGAGTGATGCCCAGGGAGCAGGAAGAGGGATGTTTCAGGGTAGCAGAGGGACCCACTCCAGCCCTACCCTGGAGATATTCCTGAGTTACTCTGTGCGTTGGCAAGCTCTCTCACTGCATCTACCTGACCTCACTGGTGTTGGCAGGTGTTCGTGGTGCTGGTGATTGTGTTGACCAGCTCTATTGTGGCCATCGCCTACCTATGTGTCCTACCCCTCATCCTCCGAACCTACTCAGTGCCACGACTCTGCTGGCATTTCTTCTATAGTCACTGGAATCTGATCCTCATCGTCTTCCATTACTACCAGGCCATCACCACTCCACCTGGATATCCACCCCAGGTGGGTCTCCACAGGGGCAGGGGGCAGGCAGAGGGCCGCTGGCCAGGGAGTCAGTTGCAGGAGTGGGGAGAGAGTGCCTTGATATCTTCTGAGGTGTGGAACTGGTGCTGCCACAGTTGTCAGATGCTTTCCTCTCTTTGCATAGGGCAGGAATGATATCGCAACAGTCTCCATCTGTAAGAAGTGCATCTACCCCAAGCCAGCCCGAACACACCACTGCAGCGTCTGCAATAGGTGGGTATTGGCTTCATTCTCTGTGAACCCTAGCTCTGGCCCTTTGGCTGTAGCCCTAGGGCGAAACCTAGACCTGGAGTTTGGTGCTTATGAAGCCCACATCACATGCCAGACAATGTGCCCTCTGTCATGACACCTGGTCCTCAGGAAATTATCACTGCCTGTAGATATTGAGGTTCAGAGACATGGGTTGTTACTCAATATCATGTAGCCAGTGAAGCAGGGTTTGAAGCAAGGCCTGGCTGTCTTCAAAGTCTGTGCCTTTTCCACCTCAGCAGGATGCTGGTCCTTGTAGGAAAGGATTGGCACTGACATCTCAAGAACCTTGGCCACCGTAACAGAGCCTGTGTCCCTCCCTCACAGGTGTGTGCTGAAGATGGATCATCACTGTCGTATCCTTTTATTATCTCTTCTGCCTGAGGCCACCTCCTTTAGCCTCAGAGCACTGCACAGGGTTAAGGGCCACAAACTTGAGGCTCCTGGCATCACCCCACAGAGAACATTAGGCTCACGAGAAGTTAGTGGAAGAGGAGTAGGGCTGACCATCCCCTGGGGGAAGCAGGAAGCTTAGAGGCTGTCTGGAACAGATCTCCCCAGAGCAACACGTCTACTCCAATGGCTCTTTCTTTTGTAGACTGTCATGCTAACAGCTGTTGGATGGAAAGAGGTGTTCGGACTTCAGGTGGTTGCCTACTGGGTGTCCAGATAGAACTGTGGGTTCCCCTTTTGCTGTCCCATACAGATGTCCGGTTAACACCAGCTAGGCTGATGTATTGGCAGATTCATTTTAGTGAAGGGTTTCAATTTTCATGATTTCCTGGAGGGACTTGTGAGGGCTCTGAAATGCTTTAACTTTTTCACCTCAACCTCTGGAAAGTCCCATATTTTCCTGCCTTTGGAAAATAGTTCTTGGTGACTGGAAGCCCTGGGCTTGGATGATGTCATCATGAAGTGAGAACGAACCAGAGAGGCCCGGACACCCTAAAGTTGTGTGTTTGATCTTGTCCTTAATTCTGCCCCCACCAGCCTGGCTAAACAACTGTGTGGGCCACTATAACCATCGGTACTTCTTCTCTTTCTGCTTTTTCATGACTCTGGGCTGTGTCTACTGCAGCTACGGAAGCTGGGACCTTTTCCGGGAGGCTTATGCTGCCATTGAGGTGAGCCTGTAGTTAGGAGCAGGGCAGCTCAGTAGAGAGCACTTGGGGTGTGGAATCTGTCCCTAAGGAGTGGGGCTGGTAGCACTTTCATGCTGGAGGCCTGAGAGTATAACCAGCACTGTTTTCCATCCCCTTAGAAAATGAAACAGCTCGACAAGAACAAACTACAGGCGGTTGCCAACCAGGTGGGCCGTCCCCACCCCACTGCCTCCTGCTGCTCAGGCCAGGGGGTAGAGAGTTGCTGAGGCAACTGGGGCCCACCTGGTAGAGTGGTAGAGACTGGTTGAAGGGCTGCTGGAGGCTGGATCAGGGGTGTTCTGGGAGGCTGTCTGCCGTGGGCAGACTAAGTGGTCTGGGGGCAAGCTGGAAGTCCCTGGTATGGAACAGTTCTTGGCTCTCTATCCCATTATGACCTTGTGTGGGCTGAGCAAGGACTCTGCCTTGGTGATGGCCTGAGCAGTGAGGAGTCTATGTTGGTCTATGTACTGGGGCTCCAGGGGACAGAGATGAGCCTGGGCCAGTCTGGTCATCCTTCGCTCCTGGTTTGTCTGCATCTACATCTGGATCAACCCTTCTCCCCTGGCCTTTTGGACGACTTACTCTGAGCAGATCTTGGACTGATGATTGTACCTCTACGGCCCTTTCAGTCCTTAGCGGAGCTCAGTTCTGCCCCCGCAGTCCTTCCATTCTGGGTGTGGGTCTGGTCCCCACTCTTGGGGATTGCAGCCACAGGGTGAAGGAGTGCTGGCTGGGGAGTGGAGTGGCTTCCCCTGGAGCCCCATCTGTGTCGTCAGATCCAAAGGTCCGGGGTCGGCTCTTCCTATGCTTTGCCATCCCGTCCAGACCCGCTCTGCCCAGTGTTTGTCTACATGGTGCCCCCGGGCTCAGTCCACCCATCTGGCTGCTACCCTGACTCCTCTGTGGCTTAACCCCCTATTTTTCATCCTGGGCTTGGATCACTTCCCCGCCTGCAGGTGATGGGGGCTCTGGTGGAGACCAGCACAGCAAACGAGCCAGACTCTGCTGTTTTCTTTTTCTAGACTTATCACCAGACCCCACCGCCCACCTTCTCCTTCCGAGAAAGGGTGACTCACAAGAGTCTTGTCTACCTCTGGTTCCTGTGCAGGTATCTGACTCTCATTTTTGACAACATAAGGGAGGGGCAGCTTCAGAAAAACCATTTTAGGTGCCCGTGTAAACTTCTTAGTCTAACCTGGGTTGGCAAAGAGTCAGCATTTAATTTTCTTCAGCATTTTGGTGCAGGGAACACTAAGGATACTGGCACTGAGTGTTTGTTATGTGCCAAGGTAAGTTCAACTCCTACCTAAATGGTAGGGGACCACATTTTATAGATGAGGAACACTGAAAATTAGAGGATAAAGTGATTTGGTCCACAACACAGAGCTAGAAGTGAACGGTAGAGCTGGACTCTGAATTTTGCGCCATCCCATTCCAGTCCCTGGTGCTTTCACTACCCTCTCCAGTCTCCCAAGCATGGGTAAGAAATACAGAACATTTTTATTAGCAACACAGACTTACTCCCCCTGCTTTCCACACAATTTATTCTTAACCCACGGTGAAGCATTTTTGTTGGTGCTTTCCATAGACACAGTGAGGGGAAAGTTCCCCTGGGATGTGTAGGCTGGGAGATGAAGACAGGCAGAGGTCCCCAGCTAATCATTGTCATTCAGCTTAATGTCACACACAGCCTCTAACCCTCTCTGAGCTACTCACCAATCTCTGCCACTTTTCTTAGTTCTGTGGCACTTGCCCTGGGTGCCCTAACTGTATGGCATGCTGTTCTCATCAGTCGAGGTGAGACTAGCATCGAAAGGCACATCAACAAGAAGGAGAGACGTCGGCTGCAAGCCAAGGGCAGAGTGAGTAGGGCTGAGGGCTGGGGGTGGATCACTGGGTGGGTAAAGGAACCCGCCATCCTGTAAACAGGTCCTAGTCCGTGCCAACTAGGGCAGGCATCTTAAAAGGCCTGAACTTGCCTTGCTGAACTTTGGCTTGGCCAGCTTAGGGTCAAAAATCAGAAGGGGATTCAGTAAAAGGGGTTTGTAGAAACCTGTTTTTCTTTGGTCCTAGGTTTTTAGGAATCATTATAACTATGGCTGCTTGGACAACTGGAAGTTATTCCTGGGTGTGGACACAGGAAGGTAAAGTGAAATGCCTAGGCCAGTGCTGTCCAGCTGCACTCTGATGAGAAAGGTGTTTTGTACCTGTGCTAAGACATTAGCTACTAGCCAGCCACATGTGGCTGCTGAGCACCTGAAATGCGGCTAATACACCGAAGAACTGAAATTTTTATTTTTATTTTCACTAATTTAAAAAGGCACATGTGGCTAGTGGCTACCATATTGGACTGCACAGATCTAGATTCTGGGAGTAGCGATCATTGCCAACGGAGCTTAAGGCTAACACCGTGTGGTTTAAGTAGCAGATGTGGCTTACACATGACAGTAAACTCCAAGCAAGCTGTTTTTGAGAAGGGATTTCTAGGTAGAGAAGGTGGCTACCAATCGCCTCTCATTTGTATGGCAGTGTCTACAGTTCAGGCCAGTGATTTCTGGGACCAAAGTAATCTATTTGTGACCAAGGTCCTAAGACAATAAATGAAGCTAGCTCCCTTCACCCAAGAGACATGGGAAAATCATGTTTCCAGTTGCAACAACTGAGGCAGTAATAAGGTGACCTTAAGTACCTGCCTGCCTTCCTTTCCTATCCCCATTATCGTCCTGGCTGTCACTGTGCATGCTGTGATCCCTTAAACGTTTAGCTGAACATCTCTAAAGGCCTTCAAGACACCAGACAACATGTTTATTGGACAAAATTAGGACTTTGGTTCCTTTGAGATTAATGCCAAGGTACCTTCAGGGTAACCTGATACAGCCCTACTGAGGAATGAGGATCAGGAAGCCCTAGAACTCCTGGGATTCAGACACATTTCTGTCTTCTCTTGTAGGCACTGGCTTACTCGGGTGCTGTTACCTTCCAGTCACCTGCCCCACGGGAATGGAATGAACTGGGACCCCCCTCCCTGGGTGACCGCTCAGTCAGCCTCTGTGATGGCGGTGTGAGCTGGATTCTGTCAGCCACAACTTGGGCATCACCCTGCTTTCTGCATTATCTCAAGGACTCCAAGGATAGCTTCTTGGAATCCTTGAGCAAAAAGAGCCAGTGGGCCTGCCTTAGGGTACCGTGCAGGGACATCTCAAGGACCTATCTCCTGGCCACTGCAGCAGCAAGGCACGATGTGGAAAAAAATCCTAGGACGGATGTTCCTTTACTCAGGCAAACAGAAGTTCCAGCCACAGACTGGAGATTAGGCAGCTAGTAACCTTGCCGGGTGCTGACCCCAACCTCCAGGTTACAGCACTTGAGTTGGCCACCACCTCTTCCACGTGCTGTCTGAGAAAATACCTGAATGGTCGAACTGAGATTCTGCCTTCCTAACAGGGCAAAGGTACCAGGCCTGCTGCCGAGGTCACTGCCACTTCTCACATGCTAAAGAGAGCAAAAATAAAGGTATTTGATTTTTAAAGATCCATAGCTTCTTACTCTTTTCCACTACTTTAGGGGTTAGATGCCCTGAAGAATTTTTGGCTAATCCTTGTCATTACTGTTCTTCTAACTTACACAGTGACACTTGTGGTTATGTGCTGCTGAGGCCTAAGTTGGGGCAGGGGTGGGGGAGAGAGTATCTGACAGCCCCAGTATCAAAAGAAATCTTTATTCTTCAGCAGATACACATACAGGCACCGTCCCTGATCCTCAGGGCCACACTCCCTTGCATTCACCCATCAGCAGCATCTTTTTCTGACACACAAATATGGAAGAGCCTTAAGATCCTTCTTCAAACACAAGTAGTCTCACACTCAGTTACTTCACAAATCCATTAAAAACCAGATTCCTGTTTCTTGTACAGCCGTGCAGCAGAGGCCCAGCATTTACGCTGTATCTGTGGGAAAGGCAGTCAGAGGCCAGTGGACTCCCGGCCTTGGCAAGGTGGCTCAACAGTTAGTCACTCCAGGTTAGACTGTCAGACCAGTCTAGGCCAGGACTGAGGGCTCAGCTGCCAGGGCTTCCCAGCAGAAACCTGCAGATAATGGTAATGTTGGCAGCATTAGTGGTGAGGCTCATTCCAGTCCCCTCCCCAAGACCTAGCAACTCACCATTCTCCCCTGGCCAACACTGCTTCCTTGCGCACCAGTCTCTTCTTGTCATCCAGAGGTTTGGCTAAGGCTCGGATCACCTGTGGTTTGTATGGCAGCAGCTGTGGAGTAAAAGGGGTTAATCTTAGCCTTCTTCAACCAACACAAGGAAAAAAAAGTCTCTTGTCTGCCTCTGCAACTAATAATTTTTGTATTCTGTAGGGATTCCAGAGGATGCTAGGTGGCAGATGACCATTCTATTGTAATGTATTCAGGCAAATCCTTGCCTATCTGTACCTTGCAGTTCATACCTCCATCACACAGCAGGGTGGCCAGTCATGCTTGACTAAGGCAAAGAGGTACTTCTCTGGCTCTCAGAAGTTTCTGGGCCAGGCGGGAACGTGTGAGGTACTCACCACAGGGGTAGGCAGGTGAGTGAGCGCGTGCATACACTGTAGTGCAGCAATCCGAACAGCCTGGAACATAACCGTAATGAGATGAGTGGAGACCTGAGAAGGTGAGCTGTGGTGCCAAAAAGTTGCTGGGGCTTGCCTTGGCCAGATACCTCAGTTAGAATGTTGTCCCTATACACCAAGGTTGCATGTTTGATCCCCAGTCAGGGCACATACAAGAATCAACCAATGAATGCATAAGTAAATGGAACTACAAATTGATGTTTTGCTCTCCCTTCCTTTCTCTCTAAAAATCAATAAATGTTTTAAAAAGCAAAAAAAAAGTTGCTGGGTCCCAACATACCATGGAAGGGCTAGAGCTGAGGTTCAGGAACTTGGTAACAAGGGTGTCAATGTGGAGACTCATGACTTGGGGTGCTTCTAGTAGAAGAGGCTGAATGCAGCTGAGGGTGGAGAGCTGGACCACACAGTCGGGGCAGGACAGGGCCTCCAGCAGCAAGGAAAGCAGCTACAGGGCCACAGGAACGCGGGGATGACCACATGAATGACGAGCCTGCTTCTCCTCCCCTCTTTAGCCTAGCTGGGGGACAATGGCTTGGTCCACTACTTAGAGGCTGTGACTCCAAGGCTTACCGTGGGCAGCTCTGGCAAGAGCACAGGCTTAGGCAGCCTGTTAAGTACATGAGACAGGCCTTTCAGGTAATTTGGCTTCACATCTGTAAAAAATGAAAAAGCTTAGGGGAGAAACTGGGCTCAGACACAGAGCTTGGGAATTCAACTCCAATCTGAACCAAAGAGAAAGAGGGCAGCAAGAACCTGGAGGTTGAGCCCTTTAGGTACAGACCATGCTATGGCTCTGAAGAAGCACTGATGAGGTCCTAAACCTGAGCAGAGGAGAGATCTATAAATGTGGGGCCTGCCTTTTAGACTCTCCTCACCTTGGGGAGCTGCATGGAAGCCCTGGACCAAAGCAGGCACGTTATCTGTGAAGAACCGCTGTCGGAACATGATCCGCACTTCAGCATGGCCAGCACGAGTCAGTACGTCAGTGCAGTCAGACATGAGCAGAGAGAAGCCATCAGCTGCTGTTGGGCCAAGTTCTGGATCACTCAGGAGGCCCATGAGCTGGAGAAAAGAGAGCCTTTGTATATCGGGAGAAGAATCTTAAATGCCCAAGAAGAGGATGCCAGTCATTCCTGGGAGGATAGGATCAACAGGAAGCTCCTATTTACGTCCTAGATTCCCTTGTTTCCAGAATGGACTTACCCGGTCTGTAAGGCAGGAGCTGAGAGGATGATATCTGAGCACTAGGGCCTTTGTTACCTGTAATCAAAGAGAATGGTTAGAGAAGGACACTCAAACCCCAAAACCCTGAGAAGCATGCTTATGGTTCCAGGTCAAGTGGAGAAATTTCACTTAACCAGATGTGACTGTCTCTGTTTAACCAGAATCCATTCCAACTCCTTACCCAGAGCAGCAGTGTGAAGGCCTGTCTACGATAGGACCCAGAGCCCAGCCCAGCCTCCACTTTGTCCACAGCCAGCTGTAGGAATTCATCCAGCTGTTGCCCTGAAAAGGAGGAAGGAGATGCTGATGTGAAGGCCACATATTTCTTTTTTAACAATGAAGGATATAAATCATTTCAATGCAGAGCTCCCTGAGAAGCCATTAGAAAAGAACAGTATCATTTGGCTATGGGCTTTGCCCACTCAACTCTGAAACACTAGCGCGAGAGCCTGGTATCTTTGTGGCACAGGGGTGCTGGCATTTGAAAAGAGTTGTCCACGTCTAATAAAGAATGATCCCTAACAGCTCCCTATAGGGAATAGCGTGACAGAACTAGACAGCGCACTCTGCTTGTACCCCCTTATCTTCTTATGTCCTATAGGGTTTTACCCAACTCTGGTCTTAACTCTTGTCCCAAGGGCTGTTCCCTGGGAAACCCTATTATATGTATTATTAGCAAGCTCCTTTTTAAAACACAATAAGGACTGAACTTCAAGATTTCATCAGGGAGGCTTCCAGTACCTGCAGGGTGCTTATTGAGGAGTCCTGCAAAGCACTTGGCAGCAGCGGTGGAAGAGAAGGGGCAGCCAGGGCAGCAGCTCAGCCCTAAAAGCTCCTGCATGAGTTGATTCAGCTGAGGGATTTCCACCTATAGAAAACATGGTCATGTAACAGGCCCAGAGAATGCTGGAAATCAGAGATACCCAGTAGAAAACGGCGGCAGGGACCAGGTGGATGAGAACCACATTCTCCAGTGGGGAAAGTAGACCAACACTTAAGTCTGTGACAAATTTCAGCCCAGCATCCAATGCCCCTTGTCAGGGTTACACAAGGGTACTCTCCACATGTGTCCACTTACATTTCGAGGCAGGGAGCAGACAAAGGCCATAAGCAGTGCAACCAGCCTCCTCTGTCCTGAGGAGCCATCCTATAAAGGAAGAAGAGCATTATCAAGCCAATCAAGCCAGCAATAGGATTATCTGCTCTGATACCCATCCCAGATTAGCCCTAGAAATTTGACAGACAGGAATCACAGGATTCTACCCAATCCGATCCACCAGACCCTCACCTGAAATGGCTGGAATCTGCAAGGGAAGCTGTTTTCAGGCAGAAAGGAGATGTTGCCATCCAAGAAGAGGGGCACAATGTGTGCGACACTCTGTCCAGCTAAACTAGGGGTGGAGGACTAGGTGTCACCAAGGAGCCAGGGTTGTAACGCAGCCCTGGGGTTCTGGTTAGAGTCACTGAGTCAATGAATGGGTCAGAGCACAATCATTCACACATCCAACAATTATTAATTTAGCACTTATGATATGCCAGCAACCATTCCCATTCTAGGCCCTGGTGATAGAGCAGCAAGCCACCCAGATCAAATCCTTGTTCTGGAGCTCACAATCTAGTGAGAGAACTCTGTATATTTAAAAAATGCTCCACAGGTGATTCTTATGCACATCAGTCCATGGCTCACCCACTCCTATAGTCCATGGTGCTAAAAACCCCTTACTTTGCTAGCAAAACTGACAACAAATAGCTGCCTCCACATTTGATTCTGGGTAAAAGGACAGCCCAGAAGGCAGCTACTTGCTGCTTCTTCCAAGACTGCTTAATCTTCCCTGGGATTAAGCCACATCCATGATTATACTCACTCAGGGCTTAAGTGGGTGGTAGCAGTGCTAATGACAGACACCATGGCAGCCAAGACCTCATCCTCCAACAGCACTTTTCTCATAATTGAGTGCTCCTCTGCAAAATCAAAGCACACACACACACACACAAGCACACAGCTAAGACTGGGGGGGAGATGGTCAGGTCCTGTTGTCACGACTGGAGCCCGAGTCTAGTCACAACAGCAGTGGTTCCTAACCTGCCCTGTAGTAGTGCTGCAGACCAGGGAACCAGCAAGGCAGCACAGCGGGAGCAGTCTAACATGGGCCAGAGAGTTCTCGAGAACTCTGTGCGCTCTTTACACTGGGCAATAATGGAAAATAAGGCCAGCTAACATGAACGTTCTTAACATCACAAATAGTTATGTTGGCCTTTTCAAACCCCTAAAAGATAATATGGGCTTATCTCATGTCCTCATTATTACAGCAGCTACAATATGATACATGTGTTACCATGGTGCCAGCTACTATGCGTTATCTTACTTATTCATTAGCAACTACCTTGTGATAGACTTTTCTTTTTATCTGCCCCTTATAAGGAGGAAATAGAGCTTAGAAAGGCTAAGTATCTTCACCCAAGTTAGTGAGTGGTGGAGCTAAAGATGAAACCTAACCAGGTCTACTTAACTCCAGAGATTTATTCTAACTAAACTAATTACATAGCAATTAAACAGGAAAAAGGTGTGCATCCTTTTGAGTACTGCTAACACTAATGGATTTTGGTTCACGCTGTCGGTCAGCACCCCCATTGCTTGAAGTGAAATCTTTAGCCTCTGGAGGTACAAAATGCAGTACCAGCAAAACCCCAAGGGTGGCAGTGCTGTTCCACACTGTGGAAGGCTGAAGTCTGGAGGAGGGTAGGAGGTCAGGTGGAGAAAGTTACCTGGCATGGAAGCCTGCACAGCCAAGGCAAGCAGGCAAGGTATAGTTGTCTGATGGAAATACCAGCAGCTTTCTGGGTCCAGCTGGCATTTTTCTGCCACCTGCTGGAGGCTCTGACAGACAGCAATAACTTCGCTTGGTCCTGCAACCACATTCCCTGTGTGGTGAGAAAGTATGCTCTGTAAGGTTTTCCTAAAAGTACTTCTAGGTATTTCAGATAGAGCAGATGGAAAGAGTAACGGTGAGTGATCAAGAGCATCTTATTAAAGAACCAATTCATTTTATTTTGGGGGGTGTTTTTCATCTTTTTTTTGGAGCTGAGACCTGCTCTATGCCAGGCTCTGCAGCAGAAGCATTCACACACATTCTTGCATTTTTCATGACTCAAGAAAGATCATTCCCCTCATTTTATAGAGGATGTGGAGACTCAATGAAACTACCAGTGGTATTTCCAGGGTCACAGAAAGTGCAAAGCCAGGAATGTAACCCAGGCCACACTCTGAGTCACGTTCTTTCTCCTGTGGAACAGTAGATCATCCACTGCTGACTGGACCTACCTACCACAAAGACTGGGCAATGCAAAGCAGGGAGCATGGTAACCAGGGAGGGCCCATGGTGAGCATGTATAGGTTTGTAGTGCCAACTGCCACAGTCACTTATGCCTTGGAGCATATGACACTCTCAAATTAGAGAGTGTGTACGAGTTACCCAGAGATCCTGGTAAAATGCAGATTCTGATCAGTGGGGCCCAAGATTCTGCACATCCAACAAGCTCTCCGGTGATGCCCATGCTGTTGACTCATGGAATACATTTTGAGAAGCATGGCCTTAGAGTGGTACTTTTCAATTCTGGCTCCACATGAAAATCACTGGGCACTCTTAATAATTACTATTGTCCAAGTCCCATCCTTCCTCAAAGACTGATTTAGTTGGACGGAATGAGGCCCAGGCAGTATTTTATTTTGAGAGTTCCCACGTGATTCTTCTGTACAGCCACTAGAATTACTGCCTTAGAGGCATCAACTCCAAACTTGACCACAGCCCCCTATTCAGCCCAGCTCCTTGATGTCCTGTCCTGGTAGTTACCTTTGTTCATCTGGCACAGATGCTGCAGCAGCACAGGCAGGGTCTCCTTGACAATGCTGGGATGGGTTGATACAGCTGACAAGGCTTGTAGACAGCGCAGATGCCGGGTGGGCCCATCCCCTTTAGTCAAATCCAAGTGCCCTGAAAGCAACCCAAGAGACAAGGCTTCACTGGGTGATGACAAGCACGAAGGACCTTGAGCCTTCTTGGGAAGAGGTGGGTCACAGAAGATCAGAGACACATACCCACGCACAGCTCCTCAGCCAGCTTGGGCACTAGGTGGCTGCTGAAGGCCACAGGGTAAAGAGTGGCCAGGGTTCCTGATGCTTCCAGTGCTGCCGTCCTGCTGGGAGCACAGAGCAGATGAGCATTAGCTGAGCCTTGGCCTGCTATTAGGCAGATTCAGGAATGGTCTCCTGAGGCCACCTTGCTGAAGAGCAGGACTCCAGTACCTGGACAGGGCTTCTTAATGTCAGAGAAAAGAGAACAGTCCTACATCTCCAACCACCTGGCAGCCAGAGCCAAGCACAAGGCCCACCGCCCCTAGGGAAAGCCACCGGTCGGACGTCTCATTCTTTGGATTCTCACCAACTCTGGGAATCCTCCTCTAGGAAGCTCAGTCTGTAGAGGTGCCCCACTGCCAGCTCCAAGTCCCCAGGAGATAGGAGATCTGTGTCAGAAGGGAACACGAACCACATCTTTCTTTCCCTACAGCCACCACCACCTTCCAAAAGTTCCACCAGAAATCCCAAGTCAACCAGGGTTTTAGTGAGAACAAGGGAATTAAGACTTCTTTTCACTTAAGACAGAAAATCACAAGAAAGGGACCAACACCCCTCTCTTTTGTCTCTCTCTTAAGTGTACCTGGCTGGGCGCCCAAGACAGTGAGAGTACGGATGCCAACAAGCTGAAGCTGGGCGTTGGGGTCTGTCAGGGCCATGAACACCAGTGAGCATAGCTGGTCCTTGAAGCCACTCAGAGGCCTTTCACCTGGGGAGAGACAGTCCAGGTCAGAGGGAAGCCCCAATTCAGCGGTGATGTTAAAGACAATTCAGGGCAGATTTAAACAGTTTGATCCATTGAATGTCCAAGAAGTACACTAGGACAAAAATAAACAGGACCAACTGTTATGTGTTTTGTTTTGTTTTAAATGCCTCAGAACGAACGACAGGACCACTGTTCTAGACCACTTATCCATGGTACTCTTTGCCTGCTCTGGAAGGTGACCTCACCCTTGTCTTCATAGTTCCATTTCTCTTGTAGCTTCAAGAAACCCAGGATCATTTCAAGGATTGTCCGCCGCTGGTTGCTCTGTAATATTTTAAGGGATATTAGAGTCAAAGAATACAGGGCAGGGCAAAAGTAGGTTTACAGTTGTGAGTACACACAACAGTTCATTCTTGTATTATTATTTATTAATTATTGTATTCTATACCAACAACTGTAAATCTACTTAAAAAAAGGTTTTACTTATTTTTAGAGCAGGTGGAGGGAGAAAGAGAGGGAGAGAAACACAGATGTGTGAGAGAGACATCAACTGGCTGCCTCTTGCACACCCACAAGTGGGGACCTGGCCTGCAACCCAGGCCTGTACCTTGACCAGGAATCAAACTGACATCCTTCTGGTTCACGGGACAATGCTCAACCCACTGAGCCACACCAGTCCAAGCTGTGAACCTACTTTTGCCCCACCCTGTATGTTAAAGGATTTCAGTCCTGCTACTTTGGAAGTAGGGTGAATTATTCTTTTACTAAGTGTCAGGAAGAGTAAACAAGGGAACCAGCAGCAGCTAATAGGAGCAAACCCAAAATATACTATCTAGGCCTAAGCTCAAAGCTTAGCTCTCTCTGTGAGAAAGGAATCCTAGCAAGGGTCCCATCGTTTTCTCAAAAGACTGCGCTCCCTTACCTGACTGTGCTTGTGGAACTGTTCCAGCAGCAAAGGCAGTACGTTGCCGGTGATGTGGTCACAGGCCCGGGCAGATGCACCTGCAGCTGCCTGCAACAGTTTGGCACTGGGCCACACCAGTTTCATATCCGGTTCACACAGATGGTGCCTGCAGTCTGGAGAGGCAGTGCATCACATACCCGGGAGTAGGCTGAATGTTGCCTGCTTTCCCTGCAGTCCATAAAGGCTGGAGGCTGAGACGTGAGACAGTTTGCTAGCAGTTACCACTGAATTTTTTTTTTAATTCGAAGTAGGGTTCCAGATCCCAAATCATTCAACATGGTAGGGCTACACATGAAAGGTCATTGGCCTTTAAGGAATTTCTCTCTGTTCTGTGTGCTCCCTTTTCTGACTTCCGTGGCCCCATTACCCTGTAGAATGTTGCTAAGGAAGAAGTCAAGGAGGTCCTCAGCATCAGCCCTCAGCACAGAGCGAGACAAACACGCAGTCAGGGAGTGGAGGGCCGCCAGGCCCTCGGCCTCCACCCGCTCACTTGCCGTCTGGAACACCTGTCAGGGAGGGATCCCATGGCTACTGAGGTGAGCCTGCACCAAGTGGGACCCCACCCACCCACTACCTATTTTCTTGGGCAGGGGGGAGGTTAAGAACCTTTAAGGCACAGCGATAAAAACTAATACCTCAAATGAGATTTTTCTTAATTGGTGTATTCTCACCAAGTCCTTAGTCCCACTGGGATTCATACATATAATTTCTGAGAAACAGAATGCCATCTTTGAGCTACCATTGGGATTCCTTATCTTGGGTGTCTTCCTCTCTCCCTCTATTCAGCATGGTGCCATAGGCACCATGACTATGCTCCTTACCATGGGTGGACAGGAAGTGGGCACTGTGCAAAGGTGATTAAGGGCCATCGCCAGGCAGCTGACCCTCACACGGGGACTCTCTCCCTTGTCATTCAACTAGAAGTATGCCCATTGCTTGCCTGTTGAATGACCAGGCACAGCTCAAGACAGTGTATTATTTCCCCTAATGCCTGACAACTGGGAGTTAACAATAGTGAATTTATCTAAGTAACACTCACCTCTCTGCGGATAGAAACCCAAAGGCTGGGGAGGAAGTCCTTCAGTTCCTTCTGTCCATACACAGTACAGCAAGCATTCTGCCAAAAAAGCTCAGGTATCAACTGTCTACACACTCAGACTTCCTCAGATATGCAGGTACCTCAGCATAATGGCATCTGAAGCCTGGCTCTCGGCAGAAAAATCAGCAAGATTTTATAATCGTAATACCCAGGGCAAGAAAAATAGGTTTGCCCTCACCGATGAAAAATAAGCACCAAGAGGGAACTCTGGTCAGCCTTTCCTTGGCTGCAACTCAGTTACTATAGGACAACACCGTATGCAGCTGGGACCTTTAGGTCAACATGTAGGTCCAGATCCTGGTATCCTTCTTTTAAGGCCCACTGACCTGTATCCTGGCTCTCCAAAAATCTACAATCCCTTAGCAACTCAAGTTTATATAAAGGCAGCTGGACCCTGGAAGAAGAAAACCACTCACCAGAGTCTGCAGAGAATCCAGCTTGGCACTCAGAATCTCGGAATCCACCTTCTCAATCAGCAGAGGCAGCAGGAACTGTGGGGGAGACAGAAGAACTGAAGTCTGAGATAGGTAGTGCTGCAGCCTTACCATGGCCAACCATAGTCTTACTGCCACCTGTCCCCAGGGGCAGGTGCTATGCCAAGGGGCTATTCTTGAGTCAGGAGTTGTGACTTTAAGTCAACCTTCCTGCCTCCCAGTTACCTGAAAAATGATTGGCAAATCTATAGACTTTAAAAGATAGCTCTAAATAGGGATTGGATTACTATTTTAAAGAAGAGATGGAAACGTTTTCTATATTGAAGGTCTAAAAGATACTTGCCACACAAACCTGAAGACACCTGCAGGATGTCATACCTTAAAGTGTATACTGGATCTTTCTTCCCCACATGCTTTTACTGTTCTTTATTCAGGGCCTTCTATGAGCTGAGGCTACATACCCTAACCACGGCTAGACCTACCTCAGCAAATCGTGGTGTGGAAGCCAGCACAGCTCGGAGACTCAGGATGAGATCTTCTCTCTGGATACCATAGGGATCATTAGGTGGCTGGAAAAAGGAGAAGGGCAGAGGGTTTGTATAGCTCTTTGGACACAGGCTTGAACCTGACAACCCAAAGAACAGGGTGATATTTATACCCAGTCTGGCAGAATAGTATGACATTAAGGCTCCAGCAGGAAGACATGCTCACTCTTATGCACTCCTTGGGAATATTTGTCTTTGGAGCATTTATTTTCTATATGATCACAGTTTCTATCTGATCTGTCTTCTCGGAGATAAGCACCATTAACTTTCTGGTGCACTGCTTTCTTTTCTTTATATGTATATTATGACTATGTGTTAGTGGACACTGTTTCCCTTTAAAACATATACTTTTAGAAAATGTGACTGTTCTGTACATATCATTTATAATTTATTTTTTCACTTAACACATTAGGAACATTTTTCCATGGTATTAAATTAATTTTTCATGCCCTGGCTGGTGTAGCTCAGTGGATTGAGTGCAGGCCTGCGAACCAAACAACCGCAGTTCAATTCCCAGTCAGGGCACATGCCTGGGTTGCAGGCCAGTTCCCAGCAGGGGACGCATGAGAGGCAACTCTACATTGATATTTCTCTCCCTCTTTCCTTCCCTTCCCCTCTAAAGATAAATAAATAAAATCTTTAAAAAAAGTGTTAAATTAATTTTTCATAATATTAGTTTTAGTGGCTGATACTATTCCATTGTGTGGCTGAGCCACAATTTATTTAAAAAACCCCCCTTTGATGGACATTTTTATTAATTTTTTTACTCTTACAAAAAAAGCTGTAATTCTGGCAATATAAAAAAGCATTGATGGTTTTTGCATCAAGATGGCAGATTGAAAATGTGCACCAGAGTTTCCTTTTCCTTTTTAGAAACCCCATGAAAAATACAGTTCAAGGGATTTTCTTTTCTTTTTAGAAGATATCAAGTTAAAGGTTCAAGAGAATAGGATAAGAGATATTAGCAACAAAATTTTAGAAGCTAAAAAGCAGATAGGTAAGAGGAAAATAACTTAGCAGAGCCAAAAACCAGAATCCCCAGCAGGCGTGGGGCAAGCTGAATAACCACCTGTATATAGTCCTTGGAAAGCTTAACAACTGGCAGCACCAGGTACCTCTGGAATTGGGAGTGGGGTTAGAGAAGCGAACTGACCTCCTCGATTGCCTCCCAGCTCCCCACTAATTGCAGCATCTGAAGGTTTAATTCTCTGGAGAGGGTAGGATAGGTTTCCAGTCTTGTCTTGAAAATATAAGTGTAGTTGACAGCCTGGGTGCTGTACCAAAAAAGGAGGTCCAAGTAACGTGGTACTGAGTGCTGAAGTTTTCTAGCCTTTACACCCCATCTGCTTGTAGCCAGACCTCTCCTCTAGGTAAATCTAAGGTCTTTTTCTAGAAGAACCTGACTAGCCCAAAAAAGGAGAACACACTGGGGGTTCTCCAGACTGTCCATGTGAGCTTCCCTTCTAGAGGGAAGCTACACTTTGGAGAAGAATGTAGCGCAGAAGGGAAAAGTCAGGGTATTTCTTCCCATCCCTCTGGTTGCGTTGGCACCTTCAGCATCGACACTGTCTCCTTCATGGCCACACCTCTCACGGATAGGCCCACTCTACTTCTGGTTTTTGTTAAATACTCTCAGGCCCTGGGATCCAGTAATATCAACTATTCCCTTTGTCCCTCCAGCCTAGGGATGATAATTTCTTCCTGCTATTGATAGTCTCTGGGTTGCCTCATTTTTGGCTCCTCAGTTCTTTCATCACTTGTATAAACAATTTCTTGCATTATTTCTGTTTTAAATACTGAAGTGGTTTCTGCTTATGGCTTGACTGAGAGAAAATATAAAATCGTGCAATTCTCTCATAAAATGATAAAAAAATAGAGGTTGAAAATATGAAAGAAAAGGTATGAGATTCAGAGGCCTAACAAAAGATTAATAGGAGTTTCAAATAAAAGAAATACAGGAATAGAAGAAATAGAGGGGAAGAAATGCAAGAAAATTTCTCAGGACTAAAGGACACGAATTTTTAGATTGGTAGGGCCTACCAAGTATCAAATATAATGCATAAAAACAGACCCACAGTAAGGCATATCATTGTGAAATTTCAGTATATGGGGGCAAAAATCAAACTTAAAAGCTTCCAGAAAGGAGGGGGGAAAGTAAATACAAAGGCGTATGAATCAGAAGGAATTTAGACTTCTTCATGGAACTGAAAATTAGAGGTAAATGAAGAAATGCCTTCAAAATCTTGGAGGAAAAGAATTTCCACTCTTGAATTTTATACCAATGTTATGAATAAGTGGGAGGAAAGAATGAAGACATTTTAGATTCACAAAATCTAAAAACTTTTCACTTTTATGTATACTCTCTCAGGAGGCTAACAAAAGACGCACGCCACCAAAATGAGGGAGGAAACCATAAAATAAGACATACATGAAGACAGGAAATAGAAAATCTGATCCAAGAGAAAGGATGAAGGAATCTCTAGGATGACAGTGAAGGGAGAGTCAGTCCCTACTCCGCAACAGGAGTAGGAAGCAACCAGCTGAGACTGTACGGCCGACTGAAGAATGGTTTTCACATTTTTAAATGGTTGAAAAAAATCAAGAAGAATAAGACCTGTGACATAAATTATATGAAACTGAAATTCATATGTCCATAAATTAAGCTTAAAATTTTTTATTCTCTAATTACAGTTTGCTTTCACTATTATTTTGTATTGGTTTTAGGTATGTAGCATACTGGTTAGACAATCACATACTTTACAAAGTGTACCCCCGACATTTCCAGTACCCACCTGGCAATATATATAGTTATCACAATATTATTGACTCCATAAGTTAAGCTTTATTGCAATAAAGCCACTGTAGCATATTCCAGTGTCTAGGCTGTTTTTGTGCTAGCACAGCAGAATTAAGGAGCTGCAAGAGAGACCAGATGGCATGCAAAGCCTAAAATAAATATTATTTGTCCCTTTACAGAAGAAGTTTGCATCCCCTGCTCTAGAGGGAGCACACAAGTATAGTGGAAGTCAAGGAACTGTCACTTATACCAACATGGTCCACTAGGATGATGGCATATGGCCAAAATGGATTGATAAAACCATAAAAAATATTTCTAACACAAATAGTTCGACACTAAAAGCCAGGTGCCTCTATTTTTTTTTTTAAGTCCACACCAGAGGACATTATTTTCATTGCTTTTAGAGGGAGTGGAAAGGGGGCCAGGGGGAGAGAGAGGGAGGGGCGGGTGGAGAGAGAGAGAGAAATATCAATGTGAGAGAGAAACATCAATGAGTTGCCACTTACACATGCCCTGACCAGGGATCGAACCAGTGACCTTTTTGGCTACAAGACCACACTCCAATCAACTAAGCCACATTGGCCAGGGCAAGGTGTCTCTATTTCAATTGACAAGAGCTTTCTGCTCCCCATAGACTGCAGTGCAGAACACACAAAAATCTGCTAGAAGAGAGATTCTCTTATCATTATCTATAACCTTGTTTTGCCTAGAATATCTCTCAGAAAATATATAACCTGTTGGAAGCAGTGATTATCTCTAAAGGGAAAATGTGTGGTGGCTGTAAAGGGGTATATAGAGGCCTAATTCTTTATCTTTTACATGTTGAATCATGCTCATTTGTATCACCTTTCAAAAAAATAAAGGTCACACTCTTCCTTGCCCTCAAATTATAAATGCATATATTCCAAGAAGTCCACTTTTATGAATTTATCCTGCTGTTAGACCCATATATATGTGAAATGATACATGTACAGGGTATATAAATTGCAGCATTGCTTGTAACAGCAAAAGATTGGCAACCAATCTTAATCCCACTGAGGACTAGTGGAATTAATTAGGTATTCCCATGCAAAGGAATATTATACAGCCACAGAGAATAAAGAGCTAATTTATATACTGGTACAGAACACTTTGCAAGATATACTGTTAAGTGAAATAGGAAAAGTATAGGAAAAGTATATATGTGTGCTCCATTTTGCGGTAGAGGGAGACAAAAACCACTTGCTTATATGTGAATGAAAAAAGCTCTGTACAGACATAACTGATAAAAGTAGCTGACAAAGAAAGAAACGTGATAGGTAGATTTTTTTCACCTTTTGGATTTTGAATGTGAATGTTTTACCTTCTCAAAACCAAGACAAAATAAAATAAAGCAAAATCAGAGAAGCCTGGCAACCTAACAAAAAGCTTTCAAGATTTCAGATATAAGTTCTGAGTTACAAATAGTGGTACTGAGTACAAAAGAAATGAAAAGAATTTCAGGAGGGAGGTGGTTCCAAGCAACACAATGTCAGCTGGAATAAGCTGGTAAGAAATTCCCCATGGCAAAGACGGCTGTGTAACCTTAAAGGCAATGAGCATCAATACTCAGATATTGTTTGTATGCTGTGACATAACTCATTTCATTTCTTCCAAGCTACTAATGCTTGCGGTGATGAGACCCTGAGTACATGGAAATAGAAGGGAAATTAAGATGCAAAATGAGAAGGTCCAATGGGGTCAGAGCAAACACCTCCTGTACACACTGTGCTGAAATGTGTCTTGTTTTGCCAATTTGTTTCTATCGCCTGAGATGCCCCCTTGGACTCTAGGATCATATACTAAGCATCTCTCAGAAATCAACTGAAATCCTATCTATCTTATCTGTGAGGTCAGTTCCTGCCTACTCTAGCTCAGGCTGAATTCTGTCTTCTCTGAAAAACTATAGCATCACTTGTTTTGGTCCATAATCTCATATTGTTACTTAAATGTTTCAACTTTCAAGGGCAAGAACCATGTTTTACAATCCTGTAGGCCTCAGCACTAAGTACAATGGTAAAGGTCTTAAGGATCCCCCTAAACACCTGTTGGATTGAATCGTTCCTCTGATGCCAAGTGCTTCTCCACTTTCCAGTTTACTAAAATGTAAGTTCCTAAGGATGGGGATTTTCTCTTTTGTTCATTGCTGTACCCTCAACACCTAGAACTGGGACTAGCGGACAGCAGGTGCTCAATGAATATTTAAATAAATGAATGAATGAACAAATGAATAAAAGATGCTACTTACAGGGGTAAAATCAATAGGGAAATAACAGGATGTCACTTCAAACAACTCCTCCACAAAGGGTCCTAAAGCAACAGAGAAAGAATGAGGCTGAATTAATAAGCTTCACTCATTTGACAAGCCTCAACCAACTAATTCAAGACTACAGGATATACCCAGGTTATAGTCCCTGGAGATGAGGTCATGGACGATGCGGAAGGCCACCAGAAGATTCCGGGGATCCTTTTCACCATCCATCACTTGGATGAAGCCGAAGGTGAAGTCAGCTCCTAGCCCCTTCAGCTCTGGGAAAGAGAGAACAAGGTCACTACAGTCCCTTGCAGTAGAAAGTTGGGCATTCTTCTGGCCAATGTTTTTCCATGATCACTGCCTCCCCTTTCCTGCTTCCCAGAGAGGACCCTTTCTCCCCTACTCAGTGAAGAAGAGATGTGCAATAATATATAACTGTTACAGAGGTAAGAATTTAAACACCAGTGCAAATTCTACCCTTCCTTTACTTTATCGGGGAGTGAGTAGACCCCAGTTTTGTGTTATCATTCTCTTAGCATATTAGCTCTTCTATATAACCCCCAGGCTCAAATGCATCCTGGTATTGGAGGATATAAAAGGATGTGCTCAATCTTCAGATTCCCCAGAGAGACCTGCCTCTTACCTTCTTCCCGAGTTTGCATGAAGTTGGTGATAATACTGTAGACTGTGTGCCGGTCCACCTGTGGCAAGGACTTGGAGGTGGGAGAGAC
>PVKM010019619.1:0-24041 GCA_004027735.1 Carollia perspicillata
AAAAAAAGAAAAATGATAAATAATAATAATATGGAAATAACATGTGATATTAACTTCCACCAGTAAAGAGCTCTTCTTCATATTTAATATTATTTAAGGAACAAACATAAGATGTCAATTTGTCCCAGGTATCAATAGGGCAATATAAGTCTTTAGACTCTTCTTTATTACCTATTTTATTTCGGAAGTGAGAAATCACCACCACATATCTATCATATCTGTCTTGATCTATAATAGTTCAGTATTTCTCCCTCCAAATCCCTAGCTGACTAATTGGGAAAGAGGTAAAATTTAGAACTATGTAACCAGTGATTTTGACTCACAAAGTGAGGACAGACAGGAAACAACTTCGCTTTCAACATGTATTTAACCTTGCCTCCCTTGCCTCCCTATTAATGAAGTTTCATAAAAGCTCAGGGTTTTGTTATCTTATCACATAAGCTGTAAGTTCTGATGTGTCCCCAAAATTCTTCATTCATTTCTATGAAGCTTTATCTCAGAATTAATTAGCAATATGCACTTATGGAGCTGTTGGTATGTGAGCATCTCTGGAGTGATTTAGAGTCATTAAAATGAAATAAAAGATATGAAAGTAAACCATGAAAAGCAGCATGTGAATTAGTGAGCCAATGTGACAATATTTAGGCTTAATTTTCTGGGACTAAACAAGCCTTGCATTCTATCAATTTGGTTCAATAATGACTTTTTCCATTAACAAGATCAACAATAAAATGAGAAACATTCACATTCACCATAACTCATTATGAACACCATTAAAAAAACCCACAGTATAGACTGAAGCACATATCCTGAACATTCTACACTTTAGGAGAAAGTGAACTGCTCAATCAACTAAATGCAGTGCTGATTAGAGACGTTTCTAATACAAAATGAAAGTAAGAATTGAGGATGAATCTGATGGAACTAATTATGGTAGTTTTAATCTTCTAGTGTATTTATAGCAGAAGCTGCACAGTGCAACTGAAAGGATCTGCTTTTCCCCTCCATTTATGGGAGCATATGCTTCGAGAATGGATGTTATTTTGGAAAAACAGTGGCATGGCACCTTGTTCTGTATTCAGGGCTTAGGAGAGATCATGGATGCCCCCTTAGCTGTCTGTTTTGTGTATGTAAAGGCAGAAAACAAGGCTTTATTGAAATGAGAAGATACCTGAGAATTTTCACAATAGCCGTTGCCATGGAAAACCTCAATTCTGTCTCAACTGTTCTCTACTTCTCCACTACAAAATAACTCTAGCTCAGGCAGCTTCCACACTAAATAACCAATATTAAGGTAAGGCAACAGAACTACATTCAAAGCGGGAAATAGATACCTATTTACCATCAAATTGCTGTTTTTGAAAAACTTTTGTCAAGTAGAACACAGGAATGGAAAGGAAGCTGTGTGATAATGTGGACTTGTCTTCTGGATCAATTCAAAAGTTCACAGATTGATTCTGGATCCAAGACTACATTCATAGATGACACTCAACACACAAGGTACGGATAAGATTAAAAAAATAATAACTATCTTTTCTATTTAGCAAGTCTCAAATTCTAAGGAAGCCAAAAACACCCAATCGGAACAGCACACACACGCAAAAAAAGTGGGGGGAGATAGTATTAAAAACCTCTGAGACAACTTCAAGCATATCAACATTTGTATCATGGGGGTTCCAGAAAAAGAAGAGCGAGCAAGGAATTAAAAACCTATTTAAAAAATAATCATAGAAAATATCCCTAAGACAGTGAAGGAAATAGAGATACAATTCAAGAACTGCCGAGTCCTAAATAAGATAAACCCAAAGAAGCCTATACAAAGACACATCATAATTAAAATGCCAAATGTTAAAGGCGAGGAGAGACTGTTACAAGCAGCAAAAGAAAAAAAACAGTTCATTACCTACAAAGAAACTCCCATAACAGTGTGAGCTGATTTCTCAACACAAACTCTGCAGGCCAGAAGGGACTGGCAAGAAATATACAAAGTGAAGACAAGCAAGACTCTACAGCCCAAATTGCTTTACCCAGCAAAGCTATCATTCAGAATCAAAGGGCACATAAAGAGCTTCCCAGACAAAAAAAAAAGTTAAAGGAGTACCACAATCAAATCAGTATTAGAACAATAAGGGGTCTTCTTTAGGAAGAAAAAAAAATAAGTAAAAAGAAATAAGTAAACATCAATAATTACTTTAAATGAACATGGATAAAATGCTCTTATCAAAAGACATGCCATGGGTGAATGCATAAGGAAACAAAGACACTTAAATATGCTGTCTACCTGAGATAGAAAGACACACCCAGACTGAAAGTAAAAGGATGGAAAAAGATATTGCATGAAAATGGCAACAACAGAAACAACAACAAAGGTGGGTTAGCAATACTCACACCAGACAAAACAGACTTAAAAAAAAAAAAAAAAAAAAAAAAAGCTAAGACTCCCAGACAAGATGGAGGCATAGGTAGATACACTGTGCCTCCTCACAAAACCAAAAGAATGACAACAAATTTAATAACAGAAAACAACCAGAACTGGAGGAAATCAAACTCAACGAAAGTCCAACAACCAAGGAGTTAAAAAAGATACATTCATCCAAACCAGCAGGAGGGACCAAATCAGGCAACTGGGGCAGAGAGGGCTCATGGCAAAGCAGCGGCTGGTGGGAGATGGAAGATTGTGGACCGGTGTGCTGGCAGGCAAGGCATCTGGTGGACCAGGCAGCCCCACATTCCTGCGCAGATAAACCAGGAAAAACTGGGGAGTGAGTCGGACTGCACCACCCAAGACCCAAGCGTGGGCCTCAAGCCACCAACTGAAAACACCTGTGGGTGCTGAGGCGCCAGCAGGAGAAACTCCCAGCCTCACAGGAGAGTTCGTTGGAGAGACCCACAGGGTCCCAGAATGTATACAAGCCGACCCACACAGGAATCAGCACCAGAAAAGCCCAGTTTGCTTGGGGAAAGCTGTGAAGACTGAGATCTGACAGAGAGCAGTACAAGCGCCACTGTCCCCTCTCGGATCCCGCCCCCACATACAGCATCAGGACCCAGCTACTGGGTTGCCCTGCCCTTGTGAACACCTAAGGCTCCGCCCCTTACTACCTAACAGGTGCGACAAGACAAAAAAAAAAAAAAAATGGCCCAAACAGAAAAACAGCTCAAAGCTCCACAGCAAATACAACTAAGCAATGATCAGATAGCCAAACTATCAGATGCACAGTTCAAAGCACTGGTGATCAGGATGCTCACAGAATTGGTTGATTTTGGTCACAAATTAGATGAAAAAATGAAGGCTACGCTAAGTTAATAAAGGAAAATGTATAGGGAACCAATAGTGATGGGAAGGAAACTGGGACTCAAATCAATGGAGTGGAGCAGAAGGAAGAAAGAAACATCCATCCAATCAGAAAAGAATGAAGAAACAAGAATTCAAAAAAATGAGGAAAGGCTTAGGAACCTCCAGGAACTCTTTAAACGTTCCAACATCCATATTATAGGGGTACCAGAAGGGGAAGAGGAAGAGCAAGAAACTGAAAACTTATCTGAGCAAATATTAAAGGAGAACTTCCCCAATCTAGCAAAGGAAATAGACTTCCAGGAGGTCCAGGAAGCTCAAAGAGTCTCAAAGAAGTTGGACCCAAGTAGGAACACACTAAGGCACATCATAATTACATTACCCAAGATTAAAAATAAGGAGAATCTTAAAAGCCGTAAGACAAAAGGAGAGAGTTATCTACAAAGGAGTGCCCATCAGACTGCTAGCTGATTTCTCAAAAGAGACCTTACAGGCAAGAAGGGGCTAGAAGGAGGTATTCCAGGCCATGAAAGGCAAGGACCTACAATTCAAGATTGCTCTATCCAGCAAAGCTTTCATTTAGAATGGCAGGGCAGAGAAAGTGATCCTCAGATAAGGTCAAATTAAAGAAGTTCATCATCACCAAGCCCTTATTATATGAAATGTTAAAGGGACTTATCTAAGAAAAAGAAGATAAAAAACATGTACAGTAAAATGACATCAAACTCACAATTATTAACCACACAAAAAAACAAAAGCAAAAACAAACTAAGCAAACAACTAGAACAGGAACAGAACCACAGAAATGGAGATCACATGGAGGGTTATCAACAGGAGAGTGGGAGGGGGAGGGGGAAAGGTACAGAGAATAAGTAGCATAGATGGTAGGTAGAAGATAGATAGGGGAGGGTAAGAATAGTATGGGAAATGTAGAAGCCAAAGAACTTATGACACATGGACATCAACTAAAGTGGGGGGGGATGTGGGTGGCAGGGGGTGTGGAGGGGAGCGAAAGGGGGAAAATGGGACAACTGTAATCGCATAATCACTAAAATATATTTTAAAAAATAAAAAAAATAAAGCTATAACAAGAGACAATGACCCAGCAATTCCACCTCTTGGTTATCTGAAGAAACCCAACACACTAAAGACATACACATCTATATGTTCACTGCAGACTTACTTACAACAGCCAAGGTACGGAATCAACCAAAGTGTCAATCAACAAAGGAACTGATAAAGAAGTGGTGCATATGTGTGGTATACATGAAATGAGTCAGCCATAAAGAAGAATGAAATCTTGCCATCTGGAACAACACGGATGGACATAAGACAATGTTGTGCTGAATGAGGTAAGTCAGACAGAGCAAAGCAAATGCCGTATGATTTCACTAATATGTGTATCTTAAAAAAAAAAAAGACAAGCGGAAGAGAAACAGATTCACAGATACAGAGGACATGTTGATGGCTGCCAGATGGAAGGAGGGTTTGGAGAATTGATGAAAAAGGTGAAGAAATTAAGAGTACAAATTGGTGGTAGTTACAGAACAGTCATGGATGGGAATGTAAAGTACAGCATAAGGAACATAGTCAATAATAACTATGTATGGTGTCAGATGGGTACTAGATTTATCAATGAGATCACTTGGTAAGTTTTATAAATGTCTAACCACTGGGCTATACACCGGAATCTAATACAGTATTGTTCATAAACTGTAACTGAAAAATAAAAAATATGTATTTTTAAAAAGCAGCAACCTACAAATATTTCAAATAGACCTAAAAATTTTATTGTACACTTTTAGTAAAGGAGAGAAAATATTTATGAGTAGGTCAATTATGAAAGTATATGCAAAAGTACCATCTTATCACTAGAAAAACAAATCCTTTTATCCCCAAGCTGTATTTTGGTGGTGCTGGTGGTGGTATTTGTTTTATGTTTACAGATCTTAACCCAGAGTCCTTAAACTTCTAACCTACTTTTAAAACATGCTCCGTGTTGATAATGAAATACAGAAACTTTAAATATTACCCCAACACTCAAGGAACAGTCACTAGTAAAAGAAAAATAGCCCTGGCTGGTGTGGCTCAATGGACTGAGTATTGATCTGCAAACCAAAGGGTCACGGGTTTGATTCCCAGTTAGGACACATACTTGGCTTGCAGGCCAGGTCCCCAGTAGGGGGTGCTCGAGAGGCAACCACACATTGATGTTTCTCTCTCTCCCTTCCCCTCTCTAAAAATAAATAAATCAAATATTTTTTTAAAAGAATAAATTAATATTCCAATATAATCAGATATGTGTTAAAACAAATATATGCAACTGAAGCACAGAGGTTACAGTAATTCTGCCTGGGAGGATCCAGGGACTATTTCACAGAGTCTAATTCCCTGAACCTTCTTCCTTTCTCTATTACATACTAAAGCCTTTTCCTTTTTGCATGTTTTAAGAATTTAATAACCTTAAATTTACTGTTATAGTTTTTCATTTTTATCATAGGTACTTTGCTTCTTGAGGTTGAAACAAAGAGAAAAAATGTCACCAAGTATGTTTAGGAGAATTTGCCACTTGTTTGATAATTCCTAATGCTCATAAACAACAAACAGTTTTTTTAAAAAAGTTACCTAGCTCCTCTGCCTTTGGCTGGTAATTTTCAGTACCTGCCTATCTTCTGTAGCCCCCATCCTTGCAATCAAGGACTGAATAAGGCGCTACAGGATAATCACACTCAGGAATTTTGCCAAAAAATGAAAATGTAGAGTTCAGAAGCAGGTTCCATCTTGTTTTTTGCACTTTTATTCTCAAAGTTACTACTGAATCCTGAAATTGTTAGGATCATATTTCTGTTGTCACATATATTCTCAGATGTTACTATTCCATGTAGCATGGTAAAAAATAGGTAAAATATTTAGCAGGGGTGTCCAACCTTTTGTCATCTCTATGCCACACTGGAAGAAGAGCTATGTTGGGCCACACATTAAATACATTGCAACATGTAATCACAGAAAAACCTCATAATGTTTTAAGTAAATTTACGACTTTGTGTTGGGCCACATTCACAGCCACCCTGGGCTGCATGTGGCCCACAGGCTGCCAGCTGGACACCCCTATTAGTATGTAGTATATGCACTACCAGTGCATTCATGTAGAAATGCTTTCGTGTTCCTCCTAAACTCTGACTTCCTAGTATAGCAGCAGAATATTGCTAGCTTGTATATTTGAATTTGAGATGTTTTATGAAAATGGAGGTAACAGAGATAAGGTCCTGGCTATTAAAAAATAAACAGTAGAAAAAGACCAAACTTAATAGTTCAGAATCTATTTTGTTTAAAGAGATCTGGTTACTATTATTTCAGTGGTTATTATTCCACTGTAACAACACTTATTTCTGACATTTGTTGACATTATCTTCTTTTGTTAATCTGTATTCTCCCAATTTAGATACCAGTAATATATACCTATCTTAACTCCTAACATTAGGTGCATGCTGAAACAAAAAACGGAATGGTTATTAAATAGATTCTGGATGATAAGCTCATATTTTTCCACATTTTAGTTAGGTGGAGAGAGGGGGATATTAGCCATAAAACAAAAGTTTCTTTTGTTCTTGGAGAAAATTCTTTCCTGCTACATTTTGAAGTAGTTGGTTCAAAACAAATACACATGCACCTACAGATAATCTTCAAATAAACCAATGACACTGAAGGGTCATGCTTAGCTTTGCCAGCAATACCATGAACCCCCATATACCTCACTTCTCTTTCTCCTTTAATAGTTACATCCTTGCTACTCATCCTTAAACCTGATCTCTAATGTCATCTGTTGTTGCAGCTGTATCCTCAAGAAGCTCTACCAATCCTATTCCTGCATGACTCTCTCTCCTACACAAAGACCAAGGCAGTTCACTATTAACAGATTTTTAAAATAAAATTCAGGTCCTGCATCTTTGATAAGATTTAACTTTACAGTTACAAACAACAGGACTCCCACTTACTACAACTACAGAAAGTCCCCAACTTCTCAACTAGAAAAACTTTCTAAAAGAATAATTTTAACTTCAAAAAACTTCCTCTTTCTTAGTGAAATACTAAGATAAAGCAGGACCACAAAATCTTAAAATTTTAAAAATAAAGAATACATCCTAAAAACAAATGGGTATATAATCATAGAATTTTTATTTTAAAATTATATAATGTTAGCCCTGTCTGGTGTGACTCAGTGGATGGAGCTCCAGCCTGTGAGCCAAAAGGTCACCAGTTCAATTCCCAGTCCAGGGTGCATGCCTGGGTTGCAGGCCAAACCCCCAGTTGGCAGCACAAGAGGCAACTGATCAATGTTTCTCTCACACATCAATGTTTCTCTCCCTCTCTTTCTCCCTCCCTTCCTCTCTAAAAAATAAAATCTTAATTTTTTTTAACAAATAAAAAATAAAATTTTATGTTAAAAGCAACACTACTGAATTTAAAAATAAAACAACCTACTTTGTAAATCAGAACACAGAGAAAACTTCAACACAAGATCTTTAAGCAAAAAAAGTAAACAAAAAAATGAAGTGGAGACTTCTCTAAATTTTTAACTACAACACAAAAAGTTGATTTTAGACCTGCTGGTTTGAATTAATGGATTGAGCACCAGCCTGTGGACCAAAAGGTCGCTGGTTCGATTCCCAGTCAGGGCACATTCCTGGGTTGCAGGCCTTGGGGGGGGCATGTAAGAGACAACCTATTGATTTATCACACACTGATGCTCCTTTCCCTCCTTCTCTTTCTCTGAAATAAAGAAAACGTTTTTTTACAAGTTGATTTTATAAATACCGTAAGTATCACACCTGTCTTCCATTCTTTTTATTTTCTTAGTACTCAACTACACTAAAGGGGTGTTAAATTCTCGTTTCACAGACAACTGACAGAAGTCTGGGAGATATGCTAAGTGTGCTTTTGCCCTTTATTATCTAGTTTGAACCCCAAAACACTTCTTTTACTAGCAAGTTCTAACAAAGAGGTCAACACCTAATTTGAAATATTAGTTCCTCTATAAAGGTTTCCTTGCATAGATTCCTGCTCACCACTTTCTCCCAAAGATTCTATGATTCGATAAACACTCTTTGCATATTTCTATTATGAATGTTACCTACCACATTACATCATAATTATTTGTATACTACATAGGATAGACACTCAAATATTTTATGAAGGAATAAATAAACCAAAAAATAATGTGAGTCTAGAATAGGGGTTACGTAAATTAAGTGATACAAAACTTGATCCCCTTGGTAAAAAGTGAAAAGTAAAAAGTAAAATATTAGTCCTTCATAAGCTATGTAAATTATAAGAGATGCAATAAAAATACGTATTTAAGGTAAAAAAAAATGTTCTGAAATTACATAATGGTGACAACTGCAGCAAAACTTCATATACACCAAATACACTAAACACCACTGAACTGTACATTTTAAAAGAGTGGATTTTGTGGTCTTTCAACTATATACCAATAAAAAATATATACATTTAGGACACATGGACAAAAACTAAGGGGGGTGGAAATGGGAGGGAGGTGGGGAGCACTGGGGAAGTGGACTGGGACGGGAGTAAAAGACAGAAAACTGTACTTGAATAACAATTAAAATAAAAAAATATATACATTTTATCTAAAACCGTGTTAATCCTCAATAGGGCACAATTTAAAGGAAATACTATACATATAACACCTAATATGCTATTGCTATTTACCAGAAATGTCAAGGAAAGAAAAGCCAACATATAGGTCAGGGGTGTCAAACTCATTTTCACTGGGGGCCACATTGGCTTCACAGTTGCCCACAAAGGGCCAAATATATTTTAGGACTGTATACATGGAACTACTCCTTAACAGCTCAGCAAGAGCTTGGTGCTGCCACCTGGTAGAAAAAAGGTGCGGGCCAGATAAAACAAGGTGGAGGGCCGGATTCGGCCTTGTGTATGCCACCTGTGATCTAGGTAATATCAGGCCCATTTTTCCCTCAAAATTTCATTACAAAACCACCAGAATTTGTATGCAGCAATTAAAAAATTGCTAGGCAGCCCTGGCTGGTGTAGCTCAGTGGATTGAGGACGGGCCTGCAAACCAAACGATCACGGTTCGATTCCCAGTCAGGGCACATGCCTGGGTTGCGGGCCAGTTCCCAGCAAAAAGGCAACCATACATTGATATTTCTCTCCCTCTCTCCTTCCCTTCCCCTCTAAAGATAAATAAATAAAATCTTTAAAAAAAAATTGCTAGGCAGCCTTGGCTGATGTGGCTCAATGGACTGAACGCCAGCCTGCAAACCAAAGGGTCACTGGTTCGATTCCCAGTCAGGACACACGCCTGGGTTGCAGGCCAGGTCCCAGGTAGGGGGGCATTCCAGAGGCAGCCACACACTGATGTTTCTCTACCTCTTGTTCTCCTTCCCTTCCCCTCTGAAAAAATAAATAAATAAAATCTTTAAAAAAAATTGCTAGGCAAATTGCATATACTAAGCAAAAGCTGAGACACTACTATTATTATCCATAATTGTCTTATTAAAGAAACCACATTAATCTATCAGTTCTGTAATTTAACAAAATCTCACTCCAACAGGACTTAATTAGAATGCTTGGAATTCCTGTGGGTTTTAATAATTCTCCATAAAAATCACTCACTTAAAATTTAAAATTACATTTCTAATTGACTTTTTTTACACTGCAAATATTGATATATTTTTTAATTTTTTAATAAAATTTACTGGGAGGTCACACTGGTTAATAAAATTAGTTTCAAATACCATTTTATAAAACATCATCTGTATACTGCATAGTGTGTTCTCTGCCCAAAGTCAAATCATCTTCCGCCACCATATATTTGACTCCCTTTACACTTTACTAGCTCCCCTCCACCCCTTTTCCCTGTGGTAATCACCACAATGTTTTTGGTGTCTGAGTTTTTCGTCTGTCTTATTTGTTGCTTCCTGTTGTTTTATATCCCACACATGGGTGTAACTATATGTGCAACTATCTTAGCTTTTTCCATTTGGCTTATTTCACTTAGCATAGTCTCAAGATCCACTCATGTTATCACAAATGGCAGTATTTTATCTTTTCTTATGGCTGATGCGTATTCCATTGTATATATGCACCACATCATCTTTATCCAATCATGTATTAAAGGACAGTGGTTATTTCCATTTCTTGGCCACCATGAATAATGTTGCAATGGACATCAGGCAACATACATTTTTACAAATAAATGTTTTCACATTTTGGGGGCAGATAACCAGAAGAAGGTTTGCTAAGTCATATGCTAACTCTATTCTTAATTTTTTGAGGAGCAGCCATACTGTTTTCCATAGTAACTGTAACAGTTTACATTCCTACCAATGGTGAATAAGGATTCCTTTTTCTGCAAAACCTCTCCAATATTTATTACTACTTGTGTTTGATAATAACCATTCTAACAGGTTTGAGGTGGTTATTGAATTATAGTTTTGATTTCTATTTCCCTAATACCTAGTGAATTCATTTTATACATCTGTTGGTCATTTGTATGTCTTCTTGGGAAAAGTATTTGTTCAGGCCCTCTGTTGATTTTTTTATTGGGCTGTTAGGGTTTCTTTGTTGTTGAGTTGTTTATATATTTTGGATATTAACCCCTTATCAAAGGTATTGTTGGCAAATGTCTTCTCTCATCCAGTTGGCTGCCTTTATGCTCTTTTGGTTTCTTTTGCTGTGCAGAAGCTTTTTCATTTGATATAGTCCCATTCATTTATTGTTGCCTTTACTTCCCTTCCCTTTGAGGTCAAATTATAAAATGCTAAGACCAAGGTCCATAAGTTTAATACCTTTTTTTGTTGTTGTTCTTCCATGTAATTTACTGTTTTGTGTCTTATATTTAGGTCTTTAATCCATTTTGAGTTAACCTTTGTGTATGATGTCAAGTGGCAGTCTACTTTTATTCTTTTGCACGTGGCTTTCCATTTTTACCAACATCATTTAGTGAAGAAGCATTCCTTTCTTTATTCTATGCTTTTTGGCTTTGTTGAAAATTAGTCACCCATAGACAAGTAGGTTTATTTCTGCGCTCTCAATTCTATTCCATCAGACTGTGTTTTTCTGTCAATACCATATTGTTTCAATTACTGTAACTTTGTACTATAATTTAAAATCCGGGAGAGTGATACCTCTCATTTATTTTATTTTATTTTTTTTGACAGGATTGCACTGGCTATTTAAGTCTTTTGTAGTTCCACACGAATTTGATTTTTTAAATTCTATTTCTGTGAAAATTACCACTGGAATTTTAATGGGGATTATATTAAATCTGTATATTGCTTTAAGAAATATGACTGTTTTAAACTATTTTGAACCTTTCAATCGATAAACATGGAATACCTTTCCATTTATTTGTGTATCCTTCAATTTCTTAAAGAATGTGTTGTAATTTTCTGTGTACATACTCTTCACTTCCTTTATTAAATTTATTTCTAGGTACCATATTTTACCATGTATAATGCACACTTTTTTGCTCAAAATTTTTAGGAAAAAATAAAGCTGCACACTATACATGGGTATAATGATTCATACCATGGACATAATAATACCACGTATAATGTGCACAAAAACAATACCATGTATAATGAGCACACATTATAATGAGGGCACATTATACATGGCAAACTGTGGTATTTTATTTTTTGTTACCTTTGCAAAGGAAATTGTTTACACTTCTTTTTCTGAAATTTCATTGCTAGTATACAGGAACTCAACAGATTTTTGTACACTGATTTTGTATCCTGCAACTTTATTGCATTTGTTTATTGTTTCTAATAGTTTTTTGGTGTAATCTTTAGGGTTTTCTATACACAGAATCATGTCATCTTCAAAAAGTGACACTTTTATTTCTTCACTTCCAATTTGGATGCCTTTTATTTCTTTCTCTTACCTGACTGCTATCTAGGAATTTGAGTACTATATTCACTAACAGTGGTAAGAATGGCATCCTCATCTTGTTCCTGGTATTAGAGGAAAAGCTTTCAGTTTTTCACCATTAGCTGAGGATTTGTCATGGCCTTTATTATGGTCAGGTGCTTTCCTGCTATATCCATTTTACAGAATGTTTTAATCACAAAAGGATGGTGTATCCTGCCAAATGATTTTTCTCCATTTATTGATATGATCATATAATTTTCATCCCTTACATTATTAATGTGGTAAAAGACATTGATTGATTTGCATATGCTGAACCATCCTTGTGCCCCTGGAATGAACCCCATTTGACCATTATATATTATCTTTATAATGTATTATTGTATTCGATTTGCTAGTAGGAGTTTTACATCTATTCATCAGGGACACTGGTCTACAGTTTTCTTTTTTGTGTTATCCTTGCCAGGTTTTGGTATCAGGGTAATGTTGACCTCATAAAAGGTGTTAGGAAGTACTGCCTCTTCTTCAATTTTGAAGAAACTGAAAAAGATAGGTATTAAATCTTTGACTATTGGGTAGAATTCAACAGTGAAGCCATCTGGTCCTGGACTTTTATTTTTGGGGTTTTTGATAATTGTTTTAATTTCCTTATTGTTACTGTGACCCAGTCTATTTATATTTCAAGTTAATAAACTGCTTTCTTAAATAACCTATTAAGTCAGCATAGGAATTTCATTTCAGAACAAAAACTTATCCTTTAGAGGAAAAATTACAATTAAGGCTGTAAATTTCATTTATAATTGGTGTTTATTAAATCAACTAGGCTAAATAAACTATTTACTGACAAACTGTTAGGCAAAACAGCACCAAATTTCAATGTAATCTGACCTAATTTATAGTCAGTATATAGGGTTAATGAAATATCACAGTCCTTTTCTACTCATACAAGTTTCAGTTTTTAATTATCTACCACAGGAAAGAGATATTTTGTTTATTTTCACTTGTGGCAAAAGCACATTTTTTTGGACTTAGTATCCTAATGTCATGTATAAGTGACTATGTTGCAAAATTTCAAACTGAAACTTTGTTTAAATACTAGAAATATACCATTGCCTCTTCTCCTTGTAAGTTTGTGTGTTATACATATAGTAAATATTATGACTTCCACCTCTGCTTTTACTCTAAAAAACTGCTACAGAAGAATGAATGTACCATTCTTACAACTTACTAAATGACACAGACACTACATAAAGTTGCAAGATAGTCAAATGCACATTTTTGTAAGAAATTTAAAAGAAAAATCTTCTTTCCAGTGTAGAAAAACAAAAATGAAATACGAAAATCTGTTTTAAAAATAATTAATTAGTCCTGCCTGGTGTGGCTCAGTGGGTTGAGCGTCAGCCTGTGAACATAAGGGTTATTGGTTTGATTCCCAGTCAGGACACATGCCTATGTTGCAGGGCAGGTTCCCAATTGGGGGCATGCAAGGGGCAACAGATTGCTGTATCTCTGACACATCCAGGAAGCCCAGGGAGTCCCAAGGAAGTTGGACCCAAGGAGGAACACACCAAGGCACATCATCATTAAGTTACTCAAGATTAAAGACAAAGAGAAAATCTTAAAAGCAGCAAGAGAAAAGGAGACAGTTAACTACAAAGGAGTGTCCATAAGGCTATCAGCTGACTTCTTCTCAAAAGAAACCTTGCAGGCAAGAAGGGGCTGGAAAGAATTGTTTGAAGTCATAGAAGGCAAGGACCTACATCCAAGATTACTCTATCCAGTAAAGCTATCGTTTAGAACGGAAGGGCAGATAAAGTGCTTCCCAGATGAGGTCAAGTTCAAGGAGTTCATCATCACCAAGCCCTTATTAGATGAAATGTTAAAGGGACTTATCTAAGAAAAAGATAAAAAATATGAACAGTAAAATGACAAGAAACTCACAAATCTCAAGAAATGAACCTAAAAAAATAAAAAAGAAAAACAACAAAAACAAAGACTGCAAACAACTTGAACAGGCACAGAATGAGAGAAATAAACATCACATGGAGGGACTTCAGTGGGGAGGGGGGAGGGAGAATAGGGGAGAAGAGGTACAGGGAAGAAGAAGCATAATTAGTAGGCATAAAATAGATGGGGAAAGATAAAAAATGGTATAGGAAACAGAGGACTGAAGGAACTTACATGTACAACCCATGGGTATGAACTAAAGGGGTGGGGGGAAAATGCTGGAGGGTTAGGGGGGCAGAGTGGAGGTGGGATAAAGGGAGAAAATTGGGAAAACTGTCATAGCATAATCAATAAAATATAGAACCACCATTACTCAGAAACGTCAGAAATTAAGTTGAATGGAAAACTGACAAGTATGAATTTAAGAAACCACATCCATCCAGACTGCTGGGAAGGGCAGAGACACAGAACAGTTTGGTCCCATATCCACCTGTGGTGGATAAAAATTCAGGAGGGATATTTAGGGAGCGAGGAGTCCCAGCCTCACACTAGGTTCTCAGTATAGGGTTCCAGTGCCAGGAAGTAAGTCCTCAAAACTTCTGGCTACAGAAACCAGTGGAGATTGAATGAATCAAAGAAATTTCTGGAGTGGCAAGCAGTTCCCCTTAAAGAACCTACAAACAAACTCATTCAGACTCACTCCCTGTGCTCTAGCCCTGGGGTAGCAGCTTGAAAGCCAGCACTTTCATAGTGGGGAGAGCTAAAGTGTTTGGCATCAAGGCAGGAGCTGAGGGACAACTTTCTACCAGACAGAATCGGGGCCAGAGGCCATCATCCCTTTTCTCATCCTTCCCCCCACCAAAGAAGAAATAAACATTTAACCGAAATAGAATGAGGAAACAAGAATTCAAAAAAACAAGGAGAGTGGAAGACAACTCTGGAAAATCTCCAGAAGTGCCAATATCCGAATCATAAAGACATGTCAGAAGCAGAAGAGGAAGAGCAAGAAATTGAAAACTTACTTGAAAAAATAATGAAAGAAAACTTTCCTAATTAGGTGAAGGAAATAGACATACTAGTCCAGGAAGCACAGAGAGTCCCAAAACAAGGTGGGCACAAAGAGGAACACACCAAGACATATCATAATTAAAATCTCAAAGGTTAAACATAAAAAAAGAATCTTAAAAGCAGCAAGAGAAAAGCAGAGAGTTACCTACAAAGGAGTTCCCATAAGATTATCAGCTGATTTTTCAAAAGAAACTTTTCAGGCAAGAAAGGACTGGCAAGAAGTATTCAAAGTGATGAGAAGCAAAGACCTACATATCCGAGATTACTCTATCCAGCAAAAATCTATCATTTAGAAAAGAAGAGAAGATAAAGTGCTTCTCAGACAAGGTAAAGCTAAAGGATTTCATCATCATCAAGCCATTATTAGATGAAATATTAAAGGGACTTATTTAAGAAAAAGATCAAAACTATGAATATTAAAATGACAATACACTTACAGCTATCAACAACTGAATCAAAAAAAACAAAAACACAAACTAAGCAAACAACTAGAACAGGAACAGAATCATAGACATGGAGATCACATAGATGGTTATCAGCAGGGACGGGGAAGGGGGAAAATAGGGGAAATGGTACAGGGAATAAGCAGCATAATTGGTAGGTACGAAATAGACAAGAGGATGTTAAGAATAGCATAGGAAATGGAGAAGGTAAAGAGCTTTTATGCACAACCCATGGACATGAACTAAGGGGGACGGGGATTGCTGGAGGGAAAGGGGATACCAGGTGGAAGAGAGGGAGGAAAATGGGACAACTCTAAGAGCATAATCAATCAAATCTACTTAAACAATTATATTATTAGATAAAATATATACTATGTTTTAATCACTTAAAAGATTTACTGTATTTTTCAGACCATAAGACTCACCTAGGTTTTAGAGGAAGAAAATAGGAAAAAAATTTTGAAGCAAAAAATGTGGTAAAGTATCTAATAACATCAATAACATAATATTTCACCAATGTAAATGTAAACAAAACTCAACAGCAGAACTAACAACCATTATTCCTCCCAAATGGTGCGAGGGCAGAGGGGGGGTGTCTTACAGTCCAAAAAATACAGTATTTATTTTTAGAGAGAGGGGATGGGAGAGAGAAAGACAGGGAAACATCAACACATGTGAAAAGCATAAATCAGTTGCCTCTTGCATGTGCCCCAACTGGGGACTGGTCTGCAATCCAGGCATGTTCCCTGATGGGGAATTAAACTGGAGACTTACTTTGTGGGACAATGTTCAACCAAATAAACCATGCCAGTCAGTCCTGTTTTTTGTGTATTTTTACTATAAAGTTGGCTTTAAAAGCAGCACTGACAAAACCTTAACTACTTTTTAAGAATCAGGAGGGGATGTTTGGTTGTGTTTGGGAAACCCTTGCTTTAAAATAAATAAAAGAAAACCCCCAAGCTTTCTCAGACTACCAAAGTGCTTCACAACAGTCCATCTTCTCCTTGTTAGACATTGATACTTAGTCTTTTTGGAGTCATGAATCCTTCTGAGGAGCTGGTGAGGGCTATATAAAAATACAACCAAACACACCCAAACCCTTTCAGAGATCCCAGATTGTGAAGCCCTACCTTAAGCTATAAGGGGAAAAAGAGAAGATTCACAAGAACCTTTCCTTTATATGCAGTATGCCAGATACTAGATATAAATTTAATACTTAATATAACCATTTAAAATAGGCATTAATAGCTCTATGTTATAAATAAGAAAAGCTCATACTTGAATTTGGTTCTGATTCTATAACCCATGCTCTTTCCATTATTTCTGAAGAACTAATTCAGAGGGTAGTAATGTATTCAATACCCTATGCTAAAGTAACTGGTGAACAAAGAAATACCTATCCATCACCAGCAGTTTTATAAGTATGCAGATACTTTTCCTCAGAAACCGGACTGCATTCTACTATAAACAAGATACATGGGATATAAATCACCTATATATGAGAAGTACATATTGTGAGTAAAATCATCTCAGTACAAAACCTCATCATTAGCAATGAGTTACTTTTTAAAACACTACACAAAGATTACTAAAAACAATCATCCTAGAGCTCTTTACAAGTTAGCTGTGCAAAATAAATACAGCACTGTTTCAAGTAAAGAGATCTAAATAGAAACCTTTTTTCAATCAAACTTCTAAAAATTCTTGAGATCAGCGAAAACATATTATTTCAGAGAAAAGGAAAATAAGGCTCAGGGTAGACTAATCAACTTAGTTAAGAGTCATCCAGTTACATAATTTTTGTCATGAATTGGTACAATGCCCATTTTTCCTGACTTATAACTCATTCATAGTTGATTTTATCAACAAAACTTTCCAAGCCACAATATATTTCTATGATCTTGTGTAGAATAACAATCATTAAAAATTTGTGGATGCCACAGCAATTTGAGGAACAAAGAGCCTGCATCACTATGGTTTCTGGTAACATGCAGGAACCAAATTTGAAGTCAAGGAAATTAACAGTAAAAATCAAGTTATTTTACACAATCAGGAATATTCAAAACTTCAGCCAAAATATTCAGCCAGTTCTCTCTGCCTAAATCCATTGCTGAATTTATGTATGCATACAATTTAAATGTTCACATAGGCACATATGGTGCCTACAACCTGAAATTAGCTTTTGTGTAGAGTGATTAACTTGTAGTCAACATGTAATCTAAAATCCACTTAATATCTTTACTAGACAGAGTAAAAGGAATTAAGAAAACTTAGTTATTATATTTGGTTAGCTGGCAAGAAAGAGGACACAATTTTTAAGATATTAACTTGCCTTATAAAGAACAAAAGGAATTAATACTTGTATAAAATTAACTTAGCAAAAGGTTGGTGATTGACAGACTTGACCTGGGGTGGTGAACACACAATACACTGTACAGATAGTGTGTTGTATAACTGTGCACATGAATCCTTGTTAATTGTTAACCAGTGTAACCCCAATAAATGCAATAAAGAGAGAAAAAAAGCTTTCAACACATGTTAGTGAACTGGATTCTCACAACCATCCTAAAAGGTAGGCAGTTTTATAATCATTTTGAGATCTTTGAGCCTCAATTTCTTCTCTATTGTTTTGTCTATCGCCACAGTGTTGGTAAACAGGAAGGCAAGATTCAAATCAAGTTTTCCTAACCACAAATCTAGTATTTTTTCTACTATTCCACTAGAAGCAGGAACCTGGGCATACCCCATTTAAAATATTTGCCATAATTTTGCAAATACAAATATATACAAGGTAATATTATCACTCACATCTCTGACAAGCCTCAAAGCCTATTTCAGGCTTACAAAATAGGCTATTTTTAAACAACATATAAAGATTAAAGTCAAACTTCATGGAATATATATATAGGTTAGATAAAAATTAATGAAGAAATCCAAATATTGTGACCATATATCGTTGAGAATTCTACTTACTCGTTTTGAAGGACAGTGTTCATGCTTTTCATCTGTCATCTTTGCACTTTTAAGTGCTTTTCTTGGGTGCTTGATAGTTGTTTTTATGGCAGGTCGACAAACATAGTTCTCCAAGTTCTTTGGAGGCTTTTTAGTTCTCTTAGCCTGAAGGCCAATTTTCAATTTTAAATTTCCTTCTGAAAAGTTTGTTTCTTTCACTGAAAACTGCTGCTGTGCATCAGTCAAACCATCATCTTTCCCTGCTTCAATGTTTCTTTCCCGATTCCACTTGTGAAGGCCCTCTTCCTCTTTTGTGTTGTTTTCTTGCTCTTCTTCTCTCTTGCTTACCAGGGTGCCAATACTGATGGCAGAGGGGCTCTTTCTTGAAAATCCTTCGGAATCAGAACCCAATCCTAACATAGCAGTATTTCTAGGGTCCATCACAAGTGTATGTTATTGCCAAAGAATTCTATGAATATTTTACAAAACTGTGTTCCATAGAAAACAGGAATCTCCAAAACTTGCAACCAGCATCTCTTTCTCTGCGGGATAGACCATAACAAAAATTTATCAGATTAGAAGTAACTAATGATTAACATGAGAAATGGGTACAGAAAGAGGGGGACAAAAAGGTCAGGAAGAACCCAAAATTACACTTAAAACAAATCAAAATGCAGTTCAAATAGAATTTACATTCATTTAGTTATGATAGATTTAAAATCTATCTGAGTAAGTTTATCATTCTACAGGTATTATAAACAAGGTGTAGTGGTACGGTAAAAATCAATGTTTAAGAACCGCTGTTATAACTCACCTAAAAATCCTTCATAAACACAAGCCTAAGATAAAAATATCATATACTGAGTGTAAATATTACACTGAAACATAAGATTTCACTACTTTTTTAAAGATTTTAATTATTTTTAAAGAGAGGGGAAGGGAAGAAGAAAGACAGAGAGAAACATCAACATAAAACTGG
Organism: Carollia perspicillata; assembly: GCA_004027735.1. Taxonomy (NCBI): domain Eukaryota; kingdom Metazoa; phylum Chordata; class Mammalia; order Chiroptera; family Phyllostomidae; genus Carollia; species Carollia perspicillata. Next base: position 19,604 of record PVKM010019619.1, read on the forward strand.
CTGCCTCTTGCACACCCCCAAATGGAGACCCAGCCCACAACCCAGGCATGTGCCCTGGCAGGAATCAATCCAGCAACCCTCCAGTTCACAGGTCAGTTCTCAGTCCACTGAGACACACCAGCCAGGGAACATTTCACTATTCTTGAGTATTGATAGGCTCTTTTTCAAGCATGTATCCAAAACAAGGTCCAGGACTAGAATCTGGAAAAAGAATACCCTAATTCCTTAGAAAGTTCCATTTATGAAGTAGAGTATTTTATAGATTAAACTATGTGCCTTAAGACTTTTCTTTCCAACATTATAATATTCTCAAAGACAAAGACCATAAAATTGTTTTGTAACTCTTACAAGGAATGTAAGTAAAATGTATAGCCCAAATGCCTAGCACAGAGCATGGCTCAATAAAAGGTATCAACAATTTATTGTAGCAGCAGCAGTAGCTATTAACAGTAGTAACAGTAGCTTTTTAAGTAGTTAATCAACAAATAGTGGCCAGCTGACTGAAACTTGTAGTTCATTCCCACTTTATTCACTCATACAAGCAGCTGAAAGAGTAATCCTCCAATCAGGTCACTCTGACAATTCTCGCTTTCTACCACTTTATATATTAATGTTCCACAATGGCTTTTCCTAATCTGGCTCTTATTATTCAAACTCCTTTATCCTTCCTCACCAACACACAAGCCCTATGATTTAGTATATTCAGTTTTCTTTACTGTCCATAAAATCATGTTCATTTCTACTTCTGTGCCATGTGTTTTATTTATTTAAAGTTATAGAACTTTATGATACATGAACATGAACTAAAGAGGGGGAGTGTGGGTGGGAGGGGGTGTGCAGGGTGGAGGGGAATGAAGGGGGAAAATGGGACAACTGTAATGGCATAATCAATAAAATATATCTATATTAAAAAAAAACACTATGTAAAGCCTGTGAGGAATAGGGCTGTAATTAAACCTAGGACCCTTCATCCTTTGGCTACCTGGTCCTCGGGTAAGAGAAAGATGGTGAAACTGGTTATTCCACATAAATACCTATCTTCCTGATTGATGGCTGTGGTTCATAAAAAGTCAGCAATAAACTGTGCCCCTGGTGACAAAAATAAATAAATAAATGAATGAATCTAAAACACCAAAAAAAAAAAAGTTATAGAACTTTAAATGTACAAAGTTCTATCTTCCCCATGATGGGTTCTCCTAACCCTGAAATTCAAAAGTCTGAAAACTGAAAGTATTTTCCTAATTCACTAGTAACAAAACCTGGTATGATCTGATATGAATCCACTTTGGTCTTAATTATCACAATTTTTGCAAATAGTCATACATTTCAGTGGTGAATTATTAATGTGTTTAAGGAGTGATACTCTTAACACCACAGTGGAAGTAACCTAATATACATTATCTTTCTAAAAGCATCGAAAAACCTGTTGGATAATAAATTGAGGACCTATGTTCTCAAACCTATATTTTAAGACTGCACTGACTTGGTTCTTCTATGAATACTTGTTATCCATATAGGATAACAATTTGGGTAATTTTTATTTTCTAATTTTTTCTTAGATTTTTAAATTTATTTACCTTTAGAGGGGAAGGGAAGGAGAGAGGGAGAGAAATATCAATGTACAGTTGCCTTTTGTGCGTCCCCTGCTGAGAACTGGCCTGCAATCCAGGCATGTGCCCTGACTGGGAATCAAACCATGGTTGTTTGGTTCGCAGGCCCATGCTCAATCCACTGAGCTACACCAGCCAGGGCTTATTTTTTAATTTTTTAAGATTTTATTTATTTATTTTTAGAGACGGGGAAGAGAGGGAAAAGAGTGGGAGACTCTCATGCGCCCCCTGCTGGGAACCTGGCCCTGAAACCCAGGCATGTGCCCTGACAGGGAATCCAACCAGCAATCTTTCGGTTCACAGGCAAGGGCTCAATCTACTGAGCCAGGGCTAATTTTTAAATTCTTGCCCCATATTTATCAGCTGCATCCCCAAACAGACTATAATTAAAATGTACGCTTGATGCAGGCAGGAACCTCTTCTTGTTTATTTACTACATCCCCAGCACCTGGAACAATGAGTATTGCATATTTTAGTACCCAGTAAATAGAGGGAGGGAGGGAGGGTGAGAGGGAGAAAGGGAGTAAGGGAGGGGGGAAGGAAGGAAATTTTAAGGTCTCTATAGTTTCTAACATAACATTTGGCATGTAGAAAATGTTTCTCCTTTTTTTATAACAAACTCATCTTGTGTTATAAATGAGAAACATATATAATTTTTTTCTTATTGCATGTTAACTGTATTTCAATATTAAGTGATTTTCAGTAAACTTACTAAAATATCTTAATTGCACTAGTAAAGTAGCTTCCACATCGTATCCTACACTTCTTCTATCTCTGTGCCATCAAAACTGGTCTAAAAAAAATCATGTTCATTAATCTCTTTACATTCCTGACCACTAACTCACGTAGTTCTTAGCACTGTAACACATTTCCTTTATTCACACCACCGCCACTCTTCTGGACAGCTATATCCTATCATCTCCAGTCACTGATTTTGCTTCCAACCTGATGGCAACAGAAACAATCAGAAAAAAACTACCACAACCTCCTACCATGTATTTACACACTTGCCTGTGTCTGCTTTCCTTCCTATAATAATACATAAATTGCCTCTACAACGAATCCCACCACTTGAAGAATAAATCCTATCCTGTTGCCTTCTAAAGAGCACTTTTCAGGCAACCATCTTCCTTCTCCCATACATCACCTGTTTCTCACCATTCCTCTAGATAATGCAATCAGCACAAAAACACTGTAAAGGGGTGCTGAACTGGAGGTCCCCCAAAATGGAGAAAACCACCATAGCTACTGCTTGGGGGATAAGGGATGCAGAGCAGGGCCAGTGAGAGCTACTCTGAATATCTGAAGAACTTGGCCAATATTTTAGCAATGTTAAAAGCTGTACCTGCTCCTAGCCAGGGATATGGGCGTGACTCTAACCTGATGCAATACAGCCAGAGGGGCTTGCTGCACCTGCAAGAGCAGCTTGGAGGCAGATCCTATGTCACGGGCCATGTTTGCTGGGACTAACAATGGCAGAAGAAACTGGACTACTGGCAGGTATAACCCGGTGTGGGAGGAGTCAGAAATGGGGTTACAAAGAAGATCTGCGCTGGGACTTAAACAGAGACGCCACAACCATGCTGGTGCTTAACCATGCAGTTTGGGAGCTAAGAGGGGGCTCTCTTGACAACATAGCTTAGAAAGAAACAGAGAAGCAGGATGCAGCATCCATGCAGGGTTCTTGACCATGTGGCTGAAAGGAGAAGCCTCTTGACCATGTAGCAGCGGTGCAGGGTCCTGGCCACGCAGTTTGAAAGGATGCAGGATTCCACAGCTCACCACGAGGAGGTGCCACGTCATTTTGGATTAAGAAGGAGAGCTTAGCTAGTGGAGCACTGACAACTGGAGGAAGCCAGGATACAGAAGGGAATCCATCTGGCTAAGCTACAGACTTCTATTTCTTTTCCAGAAAGACAAGGGGAGGGGGCAAAAGAGGGGCAGGACTATGTGTTTGTGGCTGTTTCTTTGTTTCTAAAGGGAGTGGGATTTAACAGCGACTTTCCACCATTATTCTGAACCTGTGTAACTTTTATTTTTTCTTTAATTTTTTAATATATATATTTTATTGATTATGGCATTACAGTTCTCCCATTTCCCCCTTCATTCCCCTCCACCCTACACACCCCCTCCCACCCACACTCCCCCTCTTCAGTTCATGTCCATGTGTCATAACTTCTTTAGCTTCCACATTTCCCACACTACTCTTGCCCTCTCTCCCTGTCTATTTTCTCCCCACCATCTATGCTATTTATTCTCTGTACCTTCTCCCCACCCTCTCCTCCCACTCCCCTGTTGCTAACCTTCCATGTGACCTCCATTTCTGTGGCTCTGCTCCTGTTTTAGGTGACTGCTTAGTCTGCTTTTGTTTTAGGTGTGGATGTTAATAATTGTGAATTTGCTGTCCTTTTACTGTTCATATTTTAATCTTCTTTTTCTTAGGTAAGTCTCTTTAACATTTCATATAGTAAGGGCTTGGTGATGAACTCCTTGAACTTGATCTTATCTGAGAAGCACTTTATCTGCTCATCCATTCTGAATGAAAGTTTTGCTGGATAGAGCAGTCTTGGATGTAGGGTCCTTGTGTTTCATGACTTGGAATACTTCTTTCCAGCCCCTTCTTGCCTGCAAGGTCTCTTTTGAGAAATCAGCTGACAGTCTGATGGGAACTCCTTTGTAGGTAACCGTCCCCTTATCTCTTGCTGCTTCTAGAATTCGCTCCTTCATTTTAATCTTGGCTAATGTAACTATGATGTGCCTTGGTGTGTTCCTCCTTGGATCCAACTTCTTTGGGACTCTCTGAGCTTCCTGGACTTCCTGGAAGTCGA
>PVKM010019620.1:0-23808 GCA_004027735.1 Carollia perspicillata
TTTCCTTCCCTTCTTTCCCTTTGTCCTCTTTCCCTTCCTTCCTTCCTTTTCCTGTCTTATCTACCTATCATTTGTAATTATATGTTTATTTCTATAATGGCCAGGTAAGAAAACAGATTGATACACCAAACCAACTGTGGTAAAAGAAATGCTTTTTTCACAGAGTTAATAGTTAACTTTCTATGCACTCTGATTCAACTATGTTTTTGTTAGTCTTTTGCTAAATCATTTTTCTGAAATCCTCAACTGAGGACATTCTTCCATTGTTTTCAGAGAGAAAGAAGGGGAGAGAGGGAGGGAGGGAGGGAGAGAAACATCAGCGAGCTAGAGAAGCATTCATTGGTTTGCTCCCTTATACACCCAAACGAAAGATGATTCATGCCCAGATCAGGGGTAAAACCCACAATATTTCAATTGTGGGATGATGATCCAACCAAATGAGCCACACTGGCCAGGGATGCTATACTGTTTTATTGAGTCTGATGCAGAATTTCAGAACCACTTCTGAGCTTGACTGACAAACCTACTAATTAATAAAATTAGCAAGGGCAATGACTCTATGCAGTGGTGACACAGGAGAGATAATTTTACAAAGTATGCCACAGATTTTGATCTACTAAACTCTTCTAACAGATTACTTGGTTGTAATTTCAGTTCTTGTTTGCCATGGTGTTGATGCACACTATTTTTCATGGATAAAAACAAATGACTGTGTCGAAGAATAATTTGCTACCTCTTCTAATGGGGTTTGATAGTACTATTCAAAGCCATGTAGTTAATGAATTATTTATAAACTACAGTACTAATGTCTGGTAGCAATGCTATTTTTAAGGGCCTGACAACCTTTCCAATAGATGTGACCTTCTTTTTCCTCCCTGAGTGTGGATCACTTGACCATTTTAAATTATAACAAGTGCAAACTTGATGATGAAAATGACATTTTATAGCAAAAATCACCAATGTCTCAGTAGAGAGAAAAGAAAATTGTCCTCTCCACAGTCACATTTAAATTCCCATGCACACAATGTTCAGAGACCAAGAAATTGGAATAAGCATATATTTTCTCAAAATAAAACCAAGATAATTTGTTATAAAGGAGAATGATACAATATGTTTTATATAAGATTTAAGATAAGGTGAGTGCACAAATAAAATCCTGAGCAAGCTCACTCTCATACCACCCTTTGCATATTTATAAGGATCATTGTCATCTGTCAAAGTCTGATCTAGCCCCCTAAATTCTCTTTAGGCAGTGTTTACTAACATCTCCCTTTCTCAACACCCTAAACACCCTCTCATTAGGTTGGGGAAAATGCAGTGCTCATGGCCGTGACAGATGGCACTAGTCAATTGCAGCACCCCTCTTTCTGTTAAAACTGGCTTGTCCCAAACACAGTTAACTTTTGTTGTTATCTATGTACTAGTATTCCCTAAGGATGCACTCAACTACTTCAATTTTATTGGAGGGGAAAACAACTTTTTTTAAAAAAAGTTACATGACAAAAAAAAGTTACATAACCAGGAGTGGAAGCAAGGTCTAAATTCTACTTCAAATCAGTTTCACAGCTGTTTTAGGCACTGTGGAGATAGGGGGAAGATCAAGATATTACCCCAGTGCTTAGTTAGCGCACTTGAAAATATATACATATATACATATATACATATACACACATATACATACGTACATACATACATACATATATATATTTTTTCTGTCATTCTAGAGCAAAGGCCTAGGTCATTAATTTAGAGATGCCTTGGAATTTTGGTTTTAAAAAGTAGCTGTATTACATTAGAATTACTTGAATTTTTCTCATTGTGTCCATTAAAGTTACCATAATCTAGGCCATCATCATCTACCTGGAATAATGCAATAGAAAGCTAACTAATGGATTCTTAACCTGGGTAAATGCATAGAAATCTGGGGTGGAAGGGGTATCTATAAACTTTGATGAGAAAATATACATCTTCATTTTCACTAACCTTTAATTGAACTTGAGCATTTCCTTTAATTATGTTTATACCTAGCAAACCACAGCACTCCAGGTAGAATCTGTGGCTTGTTATAAGTCATAGAACTCTTCACACACTACAGATATTGAAAATATCTTGATATAGTCTTTGTGTTCATCACATAGTTGAAATTATAGTGGATAACCACTAGATTCAGGTATTTAATGTCTTCATAAAGAGACACATATTCCCTAATGGTAGCTTTAGTATTTGGTTGATTTCATTTCATAGATCTGTTTCCTTTGTAATCCTATGTGTTTTGCAAGTATTCAAAAACCTTTATCTGAGGTGAGCACAGCAGCTGAAGGGAGACAAAAAGTTTAACTCCCCGTTCTTCCTGGATTCTGTTTTCATCTGCACTCTGTCATTTCTTCTCTGTACTACAACCTCAGTGGTCTTGTCCAAAGCTTGCTAAAGTAGTCTCTCTCTGCTCTATACTACCCACTCTCCACCATAGAATGGAACCTAGACTCCCTGCCATGGTCTATACAGGACCCCGTGTGACCAGTCCTCACCTTCCCCATTTCCCCACCTTCTCCATCTTCTCAGACTGCACCTGCTATATCTCTCACTCTCACTGATGGCTCCACTGAAGATCTCCACATTGATCTCTTTGTTTCTCTTTGCACTGGCTGCTTCCTCAGCCCCTGGTTATTCTGATGGCTCCCTCCCTACTTCTTTCATGTCTCTGTTCAAATGTGCCTTTATCAGAGTCATGCACTGACTCCTTATTTAAAACAACATCTTCAACACTACTACTCTCTTTTTTATAAGTATTTTTATATTTTTTAATTTTTTAAATTACAGTTGATGTACATCATTCTTCTCATCTTACTTAATTTCCCTCACTGTTTTTATCACCACCATCATATTATATACTGTTAGACTGTTCCACTGGACTAAGGGACACAAGTTTGTGTCAATGTAATGAAGGTATAAATAATGTGTGGAAAATGCTCAGTAAGTAATATATATGTAATGTAAAGCAGTGGGATGCCCAAGGACAAAGCTGATGAGTCTTATTATAATGTCTCCAGAGTCCCTTCTTCCCAGCAAGAAATTTCAGATGATCTTCATGGTCTGACAATAAGCTAGGTAATTTTATCTTGGCCCTCAGCAAGGGGAATGCTGGGAAAGCTAAGCAAAATGAGCATGTGGCCTAAGAGAGTGAGATCTGAAATTATTGAGCTAGGGTCAGCTATTGAATATATAACCTCTGAGAGGCCCATGTTTCTCAGCTGCAAAATGGGGCCAATAATAATATGCAATCCTCAGGCCTATAAAAAGAGTAAAATGACACAAGGCAGATGAGAATATTAGCCTAGGACCTGGCATGTGGCAAGTGCTCAAAAAAAGGTTAGTCGTTGCCACTTTTATTCTTTCTATTAAATAAACAAATCATTTATATACTACGATGTAAACTTTAGACAAGGGTATCCAATATTTTGGCATCTCTAGACTACACTGGAAGAAAAACTGTCTTGGGCCACACATTAAATACACAAACATTAATCAATAACGATGAGGAAAAGCGGTTTTAAGCAAATTTACAATTTTGTGTTGGGCCACATTTGTAGCCATCCTGGGATGCATGCAGCCATGGGCCATGGGTTGGATACCACTGCTTTAGACTGAAGTCTTTTCACCTAAGATCCCACAAAAGGGTTGACTAGAGTTGTGAATGCCAAATACTTTCAGGATAAACTTATCTAGATTTCTGTAGAAAAGACGGTATGATAAACCCCTTCCATCTCCCACCCCATTTGCACTTATCAAAGTGAAGACAAATGAGGCCTTTGAGCAATGGCAATGAGGCCTTTATAGCAAACTCTATAGGTAACAATAAAGAGATGCATTTACATGGCATATCTTTTCTATCTACAGTGTTGGAAACCTGCATAGTGTTGGGAGACTTAGAGATCTCTACCATCTCCTCCTCGAGGACCTATCTCATATCCACTGTGTTTTCTATGAATAATTTGTAGTCTTTTTTTTTTATCCTGGAACACATTTTGCTCTGGTAATCCACAGGTAAGTGTTGAGTTGTCTTTTGAAATTCTGGATTTAGAAGAATTGTAACTCTGCATTCTAGTGTGCAAATGCTAAGCAACAGAAAACAAAGGGTGGTAGATTAGTGTTTTTTTTCAGCAAGAAATCACCTCCTTTCACTTCTCTCTGACCTGTGTGGGAAATACCACAGGGTATTTCCAAGCCCTGTGAATTTGGGTTTGACCTGGTGACTTGCTTTGGCTGATGTAAGGTGGGTAGATGTGATGATATGTGAATTCTAAGCCTGTACTGTAAGATTCTGTGTGTTTCTAGTTATTACTGTATGATTAGTTTTTTTGTGGTTGCTGTAACAAATTACCATAAATTGTGTGGCTTAAAACAAAAGGATTTTTTCCTTTCCCTATTCTAGAGGCCAGAAGTCTGAAATCGAGGTATTGACAAGGCTGGCCTCCCTCTCCACTCTCTAAGGGAGAATCATTTCTGCCTCTCCAGTCTTATGGCCCTGGGTGTTCCTTGACTTACAACTGCATCACCCTGCACATTGCCTTCTCCTCTACTTGTCTTCATCTCTTCTGTTTCATAATTATAAGGACTTTTGGTCACTGGATGTAAACCCCTTCCAGATTACAAATCATGACCTCACCTCAAACTCCTTAATTATATCAGCAAAGACCTTTTTTCTAAAGTTCACACTCATAGGTTCATGTGGTTAGGGCATGCATATCTCATTTTTGGAGTCACATTCAACTCATTACACTCTGGGAGTTTCTGATGACAAGAATGTGCCCCATTCTCCAGATGTGAGTCCAAGCCACAGGCTGAATAAGATGACACCAACTTATCTACCAAAACTTGAACAAGAGGTAATGCTGATTCTTGTGTGCCACTGAGACATTTTGGTAGCTTGTGCAACAAAGTCTGACTAATATATCATGCGTGAACCCCTTCCTTTTCTCTTTTTGGTGGAATAGAATTTGCAAACTATATAGACACAGCAACAAGAAGAAATGACTTCACGTCCTGGAAATTGTTAGAAAGGCTGGTGGGGGTTTTTTTGGCTCCTGTGCCAGATAATTTACCCCCAGATTGGCCTGAGAACATTTATTCTGCCTCAGACCTCATGTACAATGATTTAACTGACAATTTGGAGGAGAAGGTGTAAAGGAAGTGATTTTTTGCTCTTTTTATGTGCTCTCTTCTCAATAAAGCAACCTATAGTTGCAAGTAATGATAAGTCTCCTTTGGATAATTTGCATTTTTCTTTAGAGAGAAACTGAATTTTGGAAATCTGATTAAATGTATCTTGTTATGGTACAATTTTAGTTGAATATATACCAGTCCTGGTTCAGCCCTAACAAAGGAGTTATTGCTCAGATTAGGGAAAGTAATGAAGAGACTGTGAAAAATGTGTTTGCTACCAAGCAAACACAAGATGATAATATATAGGAATGGTGGAAGCACTCAGCAGTGGAATACAATTACAGCCTTGCTTATAACCTATGGTCCTTGCCCATGGACTGAATTAAGTAAGACATTTACTCATTTTCATAACAACCTGTAAAAATAGATACTGCAGTCTGTGAACTGAAAGAAGGGACCAGATTTCATTCAACTTTGGGTTTCCAATACCTGGCTTCAAGCCTGATACTCAAGTATATGCTCCCTAAGTATTAACACACAGGAGCCAGAGTTAAACCATTAAACTGTAAGCCCTCTCATGTCACTTCCTTGTTCTCACCTCAGCCAAAGATGAACTTAAACTACCCTTGATAATTTCCAAAGCCCTACATGGTCTGACCCTGAACTACCACTCTATCCTCATCTATCTTCCCTTATTCTATAACTCACTCTTTCTTCTCCAGCTACATGGCCCTCTCTCTATTTCTCAAACTCACCAAGCTTTCTCCTCCCCCAGGAACTTTGAACTTCCTAACTCCTTCACCCTATTGCTCTTCCCTTAGATATATATCTGCATGGCTCATTCTCTACTTCCTTGAGGTCTGTATTCACATGCTTTCCTCTGTTTGGCCTTCTATGACCACCATATATAAAACTATAACTGCCTGCCTTATTCATTAACACTTCTCACTTTCATTTACTGCTTTGTTTGTTTAATTTATTCTTCATTATTATCCAATATAACAATGGACATTGATATATTGAATAATAATGAAGATCTTGCTGGCTAGGCTGTAAGATCTCCCAATAAAGAGGCTTTTAAAATATTTTTTGTTTATTGTTTTATCCTAAACAGTGTCTAACATGGAGCATTCATGCAACATGTATTTGTTAAATGAATGTTAGAGTGGCCATTTATGCCACATGGTGGGTGATTTCATGAACAAAGAAATGAGCCTTGGCAATCAGGCCTGTTGCTCCAGCTTAGGATAAGGCCTGTCTACACAGAACTCACATAAAAGAAGTGTTAGTCTTAAGATAGGTGAAATGTGTGTAGGAGGTAATTCCTCAGGTTGTCTGTGATTATCTAACCTTGACAGGTGGAAAATAAATCCACTTGCTGCTAATGTGTAGTGTAGAGGTAGCAAGTTTGTTTTAGCTCAATATTGCAAATTAGTTTACAACTTTGTGCTGGTCAGGTTAAACAGCCAGATGAATTTTGTAATTTATTAAATGTCTCCTTAATTAAAATAAAGGAGTTGATGCATTAGTATTTTTGCTGTCTGCTGCCTGAGTCTTAAGAAGGAGAAATGCAGGACTTCCAGCCAAGATGGAGGTATAGGTAGACAAACTGTGCCTCCTCACACAACTGAAAGAAGGACAACAACAAATCTAAAAACAAAAAACAACCAGCACTGACAGAAAATTGAACTGTATGGAAGTCCAACAACCAAGGAGTTAAAGAAGAAACATTTATCCATACCAGTAGGAGGGGAAGAGATGGCAGCCAGGTAGAGAGGACTTGTGGCAAGGCATCCGATGATGGGCCAGGTGAGGCAGTGGCATGAAAACTGGGTGGTCCCACATTCACATGCAGATATACTAGGAGGAACAACTGAGGAGTGAGACAGACCAAGCAACCCAGGGTTCCAGCATGGAGAAATAAAGCCTCAAAACCTCTGACTGACAAAATCCTAGAGGGTTGAGGCAACAGTGTGAGAAACTCCCAGCTTCACAGGAGAGTTTATTGGAGAAACCCACAGGATCTTAGAATGTACACAAACCCACCCACCCAGGAATCAGCACCAGAGGGCCCAATTTGCTTGTGGGTAATGGGGGAAGTGACTGAAAACCAACAGAGTGGAGCAAGAGGCATTATTCCATCTTGAACCCCACCTCCATATACAGTGTCACAACACAGTGGCATGGGTTGTCCTGCCCTAGTGAAAACCTAAGGCTCTGCCCTTTACTACATAACAGGTATACCCAAACAAAAAAAAATGGCTCAAATGAAATGACAGATCAGAGCTCCGGAAAAAATACAACTAAACAATGTACAGATAGCCAAACAATCAGATGCACAGTTTAAAACACTGGCAATCAGCATACTCCAGGAACTCAGTGGGTACTTCAACAGCATGAAAAAGACCCAGGCAGCAATGAAAGTTGCATTATGTGAAATAAAGAAAAATCTACAGGGAACCAACAGTGACAGGAAGAAAACCAGAACGCAAATCAATGGTGTGGACCAGAAAGAGAAAATAAACATTGAACCAGAACAGAATGAAAAAACAAGAATTCAAAAAAATGAGGAGAGGCTTAGGAACCTCCAGTTCATCTTTAAATGTTCCAACATCCAAATCCAAATAGGGGTGCCAGAAGGAAAAGAGGAAGACCAAGAAATTGAAAACTTATTTGAACAAATAATGAAGGAGAACTCCCTCAATCTGGCAAGGGAAATAGACTTCCAAGAAGTCCAGGAAGCTCACAGAGTCCCAAAGAAGTAGGACCCAAGGAAGAACACACCAAGGAACATCATAATTACATTACCCAAGACAAAAGATAAGGAGAGAATCATTTTAAAAATATATTTTATTGATTATGCTGTTAGAGTTGTCCCATTTCCCCCCTTTATTCCCCTCCACCTTGCACACACCCTCCCACCCACATTCCCTAAATTTTAGTTCATGTTCATGGGTCATTTATATAAGTTCTTTGGCATCTACATTTCCTATACTATTCTTCACTTCTCCCTGTCTATTTTCTACATACCATTTATGCTACTTATTCTCTGAATCCTTTTCCCCCTTTCTCACCACCCGTTCCCCCACTGATAACCCTCCATGTGATCTCCATTTCTGTGATTCTGTTCCTGTTCTAGTTGTTCGCCTAGATCATTTTTGTTTTAGTTTTGTTGTTAATAGTTGTAAGTTTATCATTTTACTGTTCATGTTTTTATCTTCTTTTTCTTAGATAAGTCCCATTAACATTTCATATAATAAGGACTGGATAATGATGAACTCCTTTAACTTGACTTTATCTGGGAAACACTTTATCTGCCCTTCTATTATAAATGATAGCTTTGCTGGATAGAGTAATCTTGAATGTAGGACCTTGCCTTTCCTGATTTGAAATACTTCTTTCCATCCCCTTCTTGCCTGCAAGGTTTCTTCAAGGAAATCAGATGACAGTCTTATGGGCACTGTTTTGTAGGTAACTCTCTCCTTTTCTTTTGCTGCTTTTAATGTTCTCTCCTTATCTTTAATCTTGGGTAATGTAATTATGATGTGCCTTGGTGTATTCCTTCTTCTTCGTCAGAGAGTCCTACTTCTTTGGGACTCTCTGGGCTTCCTGGACTTCCCGGAAGTTTATTTCCCTCACCAGATTGGGGAAGTTCTCCTTTTACATTTGTTCAAATAAATTTTCAATTCCTTGGTCTTCCTCTTCTCCTTCTGACACCCCTATAATTCAGATGTTGGAACATTTAAAGAAGTCCTGGGGGTTCCTAAGCCTCTCCTCATTTTTTGAATTCTTGTTTGTTTATTCTGTTCTGGTTCAATGTTTCTTCCTTCCTTCTGGTCCACACTGTTGAGTTGAGTCCTAGTTTCCTTCCTGTCATTGTTGGTTTCCTGTACATTTTTCTTCATTTCACTTAGCATAGCCTTCATTTGTTCATCTAATTTGTGAGTATATTCAAGCAATTCTGTGAGCATCCTTATCATCAGTGTTTTGAACTGTGCATCTGATAGGTTGGCTATCTCTTTGTCACTTAGTTGTATTTTTTTCTGGAGCTTTGATCTGTTCTTTCATTTGGGCCATTTTTTTTTTGTGTGTGTGTGTATCTGGGTATGCCTATTACGCAGTAAGGGGTGGAGTCTTAGGAGTTCACCAGGGCAGGGCAATACACTGCTGTGTTGTGACACTATATGTAGGGGAGGGGTTCAAGAGGGAACAATGCCTCTTGCTCCACTCTCTGCTGGTTTTCATTCACTTCCCCCATTACCCACAAGCAAATTGGGATCTTCTGGTGCTGATTCCTGGGTGGGTGGGTTTGTGTACATTCTAGGATCCTGTGGGATCCTACAAACTCCAATAAACTCTCCTGTGAGGCTGGGAGTTTCTCACATTGCTGTATCAACCCACATAGGTGTTTTCAATCAGTGGTTTGAGGCTTTATTTCCTGTGCTGGAAATCTAGGTTGCTCAGTGTGTCTCTCTCCCCAGTTGTTCCTCCTGGTTTATCTGCACACAAATGTTGGACTGCCCAGTCCCCCATCCACCACCTTGCCATGAACCTTCTCCACTCAGCTGCCTGTCTCTGCCCCTTAACTGGTCTGGATGAATATTTCTTCTTTAACTCCTTGGTAGTCAGACTTCCATACAGTTCAATTTTCTGTCAGTTCTGGTTGTTTGTTTTTAAATTTGTTGTTGTCCTTCTTTTGGTTGTGTAAGAAGGCACCGTGTGTCTACCTATACCTCTATGTTGGTCAGAAGTACTAGGTTCCAAGATAAGGAGAAAACCTTAAAAGCAGCAAGAGAAAAGGAGAGAGTTACCTAAAGAGCAGTTCCCATAAGACTATCAGCTGATTTCTCAAAAGAAACCTTGCGGGCAAGAAAGGGCTGGAAAGAAGTATTTCAAACCAGGGAAGGCAAGGACCTACATTCAAGATTACTCTATCCAGCAAAGTTATCATTTATAATAGAAGGGCAGATACAGTGCTTCCCAGATAAGGTCAAGTTAAAGGAGTTCATCATTATCCAGTCCTTATTATATGAAATGTTAATGGGACTTATCTAAGAAAAAGAAGATAAAAAATATGAATGGTAAAATAACAACAAACTCACAATTTTCAACAACTGAATCTAAAAAAAAAACCCCAAAATGCACTAAGCAAAGAACTAGAACAGGAACAGAATCACAGAAATGGAGGTCACATGGAAGGTTATCAGTGGGGGAGTGGGAGGAGGGGAGAGGGGGAGAGAGTACAGAGAATAAATTGCATAAGTGATAGGTAGAAAATACACAGGGGGAAGTTAAGAATAGTATAGGAAATGTAGAAGAGAAAGAACTTAAATGTATGACCGTGGACATGAACTAAAATGTGGGGAATGTGGATGGGAGGGTGTGTGCAAGGTGGAGGGGAATAAAGGGGGGAAATGGGACAACTGTAACAGCGTAATAAATAAAATATATTTTTAAAAAGAAAAAGAAATCCAGTGAAAGATAAGTCTTCCCCCCATTCTGATAAATTGCCTTGAGGGAAGGACATAGGAAAGCTGGTCTTTTTTTAAAAAGAAGTACAAAGAAACTCCCTCATGGTTCTGAGCTTTGGAAGAGATTGTGGCTACATCTTTGCCGTTCTAACCAACCATTAAAGCAGTGATTTAAGAGCCAGTGCTTTCTTTCTGGTTCTACCTGGATGGAAAAGACAAGGACCCAAATGTTTCAGAAAGTGCAATTAACATAGCATTTTCCATTAGTCAAACCAAACCCTATGGGAAGGAACCCCAGAGCAGTGTCTACTGTGCAGGACTTTTGTCTTGAGTCAGGGTGTGTGTGATAAGTGAGGACGGTCTGAGATATCAGTTTCATCTTTATATTTTCCTTGTACAGGCTTTCTTATATATTGGGAGTAAAGAATACTTAAATCTCATAAACTAAACTGATAATCTAAAGAGAACACACATTGTGAACTAAAGTCATTTTGAAATAATACAAATGAGGATGTATAAAATTATTAAAGATGTGGTATGCAAAGAGAAAATTTCAATCTATCAAATCCTAGGGCATACATAGTAGCTATTTTTTTGAATCCAGGGAAATATAGACACTTACATATATTGTATTTGGCAATGTGTGGGCAAGGTGCATTAAGCACTTTATCCAGTATAATTCTCAGACAAGTAATATTATCCCAATATATTGATAAGTATCAGAAAGTTAATATAAGTTGAATAAATTAATATAATATTGTTTTTTACCAGTAAGAAAACATTCGTAGTACATTTAGATAACTTGTTCAAAGTCAAACCATTGGAAATGGCAGAGCCATAATGTGAACCTGGCACTTTCTCTTCCCAAGTCATTGTCACTACACCACCCTACTTTGCTGACAACATGAGGGTATTAAATTTATAGCACCTCAAAGTATTAAAACATTGCACAGAAAATAGCACATTGTAAAACTGATTTTCCAATAATGCCATTATTGGAAATCTCAAAGTTTCAAAAAGGGTTAGGGATAAAGTCAACTCTTACCACTTCTCTGATTGTGTGTTATACTTATTTAACTCTCCAGATGAATACCACTCCTCAACAGATTTTTCTTCTCCATGCCTTTGCATGGACATTGCTCTTTCACACAGTATGCTTCAATCTTCAATCTGAATAATACATATTTTTCAAAATGTAGGTAAATGCCTTTTTTTTCTTTTAAACCCACCCTATATTTACTCAGGAAATTAGGTTATTATTTCTTTATACACTTCATTGGGAGACAGGTTTGTTCCTGATTTATTGCTATGATGTGCAGTATATACCTTGACTATGGCTATAAAATAAATGTATGAAAATAGATTACAACCCTATACTTCATAAGAAATAGGAATCAAAGCTGCTTGGTGAGCATTACTGAGTCCTGAATCAACACCTTGGAGACCAGTCAGGCCTACTAAGAACCTGGCCATGGGTGAGCCATGGGCTTCATCCCTTTTGACAACTGTGTACGCCCTTTTATGAACCGTCTCACTCAGCTTCTGCAGCCTCAGCCATGGACCTACCTCTGCTGCCAGGACCACGGCTGCATCCCTACCCCCAGTTGCAGTGGTAGAGGGTGCCCAACTATGCCTGCGATCCCAGTGCTGCACCACTGAGCCAGCCACCCGCACCCTGTTGTGGCTTCCACCATAGCAGCGGAGGCCAGCACGTGCCTAACACTGCCTCCCACGACTATGCTTTTGCTGCAACAGTGGAAGTCGGGCATCACACCTGAAGCCCCATAGACTGCCCATGCCCCAGGGCAGGGAAGCCCCATGTGTGCCTGACCCATGGTTCAGCTGCTGCTATTCCACCTCAGTAGTGGAGGCCACACAATCACACCTGCAACCCAGGTGTGACAGTAGAGGAGGTGGACCCAGAGGCCCAGCAGTTTTGGCAGCTCCCCTGCTCTGCAGGGCTGACTGGCTTGCTGCAAGAATGGTGGAGACACCCCTGCAGAGGACAGCAGCAGGACTCAGGGAACCAGCAATTCCCAGAAAGACTTAAGTCAGTGGGGGAGCTGAACTACCCTTAAGAGACTCTGGGAGTCCCTACCATCTAAGATAGCAAAGAGTGAGAAGGTAGTGTGTGCCTTGTCACTAATTGGTGCACCTCAAGGACAGCACAGCTGGTGGACTGAAGGCATAGGCTGGGCGCAGAAGGGCATGGGGGCCCCACCGAGAACTGAGCAACTGGGCTGGATACTGGGCATTGCCAAGAGTGCGGCTCAGGCCTGGCCCCCATCTTCACAAAACCACAGGAAGGGAGAAAAGTGAAATAAATCCCCCCTCAGCGTGCTGCAGCCAGGAAGACCAGCAGAACTGGCTTGGCTGGGTTAAAGCCAGCAGGAGGCTTTTTATTACTCTTTTCTTTTCTCTTTTCTTTCCCCTACAAGTGAGACAATAAAACCTGGATCTGTGAAAGGACCAGAGTTAGACCCAAGAGGGGTTAACCCAGCAACAGAGACAATGAGACAAATTTCACTTTGCTATTCCAGAGATGTTGCACGTTATTGTATATTTGTATTATCATTATGTTTTCATTATGTTTACATTTTTATTTTATTAGTATTTTTTATTTCTCTTCTTTTTCTGTTTACTCTTCTTTGGTTTGTTAAATTGCATTGTTTGACGATTTTTCATTGTTCTCTCTTTCATGGTGTATTTTTAATTTTCCATCTTTCACTTCAGTTGTGTTCCAATAGTGCACTACTTTAGGTTGTGTACCTCTCACTCTTGTTATTCAGATCACATAGATTCTGTCATATAATTGTTGATCCATTATTATTGTAAATAATTGCTGTTTCATACCACTATAGATACTATACAGTACCCTTCTCGGATCTTAGGACACTTCACTGTCTTCCGGAACTTTATTAAAGCTGTGGTTTACTTTATTCTCTTGCACACTACACCTATTTTCTATCCTTTACTCTCATTATATCTAATAATCTGACCTCCTATAAACTCACTGCTTTCTAGATCCAACTCACAATCATTCTCTCCTAAGAAAAGTCTTATGTTTTTATCACCCTTTTTAGAAAGTATTTAGTTGGTTGAAATATTATGGTTAACACTATACATATGCAAAAGACCTCTTATCTATTCTCTATGGGTTGGTACTTTAAATACTATAGAACACACTCCTACTGTCTTAATCCATTTTGCCTCCCCCTCCAATTAATCACACAGAAGAGTAGGTGGGAGCTGTGAACACCAGCATAACTGCTGGAAGAGGTAACCCACCAACAAAGGAACCACCAACAGATAATGACAGAAGAAGGTGAAAGACTGAGCAGAAGCCACACTAACCACCACACAGGACCAAACTGGAACTACAACTAGACAGTGGAGAAATTACCTGGAATAAACTATTGAACAATAGTGAGAGAGAAGCCTCAAAACCTCATACAGATAGCAGAACCAGTTGCAACACGACCTATCCACACCTGCACAACACAATACAAGATGTGGTAGACAGAATGACCCTCAGTTAACCAGCTGAATGGAAGGACCAACCAAAGAAAGACCCAACAACAGTAAAAACCCAAAGACATATAGAGAGCCAAATACACAACAGCCCAAGACCACTGAGCTCAGGAGATCAAGGAGACTGCACTACTGAATCTCACAGGTCTCCTACCACAGAATTTCATACCATAAACCCATGGAGTCAGAAAATAACTATTTAAGAAGCAAAAGGGAACAAGAAGAGTCTCACAAACGATGGGAAAACAAAGAAACAATCTCCAAATGAAAGGAAAGGAGGAAGCCTCAGAAAGAACTCTCAATGAAACAGAGGCAAGTCAACTATCAGATATTGAGTTCAAAGCAATGGTTATCAGGAAGCTCAATGAGCTCATAGAGAATTATCAAAAACTACAGAAAACCTACATGAACTCTCTGCAAACTATATCAACATGAAAAAGAAAATAAAAACTATCAATAAGGGCAAAGAAGAAATGAGTAATACAATTGCTGAATTGATGAACACTGTAGAAGGAATCAAAAGCAGGCTAGATGAAGCAGAGGATCAAATGAGCGACTGGGAGAACAAGGTAGAAAAAAACACCCAGAAAGAGCAAGAACATGAAAAGAGACTCAGATAGAATGAAGAGGGGTTAAGGGAAACTCAGGTCAACATGAAATGTAATAATATCTGTAATAATAATATTGTAGTATTATTATTACAATATTATTAATGTAATAATAATAATAGACACCAGAAGGAGAAGAAGAGAAAGGGATAGAAAACCTGTTTGTAAAAGTATTGCTGGAAAACTGTCCCAATTGGATGAGAGAAAAAGTCACACAAATCCAGGAAATACAGAGAGTCCCAATCAAGGGGAACCCAAAGAGGACCACTTTAAGACACATCATAATTAAGAGAGCGAAACTCCAAGACATAGAATCTGAAAGGCAGAAAGGGAGAGACAGGAAGTAACTTATGAAGGAGCCCCAATAAGGCTAGCTGCTGAATTCTCAATGGAAATGTTCCAAGCCAGAGAGAATGGCAAGGAATATTCCAAGTAATAAAAACCAAAGGCCTGCAAACAAGACTGCTTTATCCAGCAAAACTCCCAATTAAAGTGAAAGGCCAAATAAGGAGACTCTCAGACAAAAAGAGCCTTAAAAACAGCCCTTCCAAAATAGCTCTGCAAGAGATGATAAAGGGTCTGCTTTAAGACAGGAAAAAATACAGTGAGAGAGATAGGAACACAGGTATGAAAAAATCAATAACCTTAAATGTAAGTGGATTAAATGCTCCAATCAAAAGACATAGAATAGCTAAATGGATAAGAAAGCATGACCCACACTTATGCTGCCTACAACACAACACAAGACCTACATGGACTGAAAGTGAAAGGCTAAAAACAAATATTCCAAGCAAATGGGCAAGAAAAAAAAGTTAAGGTAGCAATACATATACCAGACAAAATAGACTTCAAAACAGGGGACATAAAAAAAGATCCAGGCCCTGGCTGGTGTAGCTCAGTGGATTGAGCACAGGCCTGCAAACCAAACTGTGGTTCGATTCCCAGTCAGGGCACATGCCTGGGTTGCAGGCCAGTTCCCAGCAGGGGACGCAAGAGAGACAATCATACATTCATATTTCTCTCCCTCTCTCCTTCCCTTCCCCTCTAAAAGATAAATAAAATTAAAATCTTTAAAGAGAAAAAGAGACCCAGAGGGTCACTTCATAATAATCAATGAAAGAATCCATCGAGAAAATCTAAACATTGTAAATATATATACACCCAACATAGGAGCACCCAAATACATAAAGCAAATCTTGGAGGACTTCAAGAAGATATTGAGAGCAACACAATTATAGTAGGGGATTTTATCACCCCACTATTAAAAATGGACAGATCTTCCAAACTAAATATCAACAAATATTGTGAGATTGAACAATGACCTAGATCAAATGGACTTAACAGATATATATAGAGAGCCTTTCATCCCAAAGAAGCTAAACACATCCTTTTCAATGCACATAAAACATTTTCAAAGATAGACCACATGATAGGGCACAAAATAAGACTCAACAAATTCAAGAAAATTGAAATCATATCAAGCATTTTCTCAGACCACAAAGCACTGAAACTAGAAACCAACCTCAAGGAAAAAGCCAAAAACACTCAAACTCATGGAGATTGAATAGCATGCTACTAAACAATGAATGGGTCAAGAATGAGATTAGGAAAGGAATCATAAAGTATGTGGGAACAAATGAAAATGAACTCACAACAACTCAAAACTTATGGTACACAGCAAAGACAGTCCTGATAGGGAAGTTCATAGCAATACAGGCCTACCTAAAAAAGAGAAACATTTCAAATAAGCAACCTAACACTTTTGAGGAACAACAACAAAGACAGTCCAGAGCAAGTAGAAGGAAGGAAATAACCAAGATCAGAGCAGAATTAAATGACATACAGACTAAAAGCACTATTCTAAGGATTAATGAATCCAGGAGCTGGTTCTTTGAAAGGATATACAAAATCTACAAGCCTTTAAGCAGGCTCATCAGGTAAAAAAGACAGAGGACCCAAATAGACACAATCAGAAATGAAAGAGGAGAGATTACAACTGATATCACAGAAATACAAAGGATTGTAAGAAATAACTACAAAGATGATTATGCCAAGACATTTGAAGACCTAGGTGAAATGGATAAATTTCTAGAAACATATAATCTCCCCAAACTGAATGAAGAAGAAACAGAAAGCCTGAACAAACCAATAACAGCCGATGAAATTGAAACAGTAATCAATAAGCTTCTGATACACAAAAGCCCTAGACCAGATGGTTTCACAGGAGAATTTTATAAAGCATTTAAGGGAAAGCTAACCTCTGTCCTCCACAGATTATTCCAAAAAATTCAAGAAGACTGAATACTCCTGAACTTTTTTTATGAAGCCAGTATCATCCTAATTCCCAAAACAGATAGACACAACACAGAAAGAAATTTTAAGGCCAATATTGCTGATAAGCATAGATGGTAAAATCCTCAACAAAATATGCACAAACCATATCCAGCAAAATGTTAAAAATATCATACAACAGGATCAAGTGGGATTCATGTAGGCATGCAAAGACAATACTTGCAAATCAATAAACACAATACATCACAAAAACAAAATGAAAGACAGAAATTATATGATCATATTAATAAATGGGGGAAAGCATTTGATAAGGTACAGCACCCATTTATGATAAAAACACTTAGCAAAGTGTGAATGGAGGGATCATTCCTCACCATAATAAAGGCCATATATGAGAAACCTACAGCCACCATTGTACACAATTGGCAAAAACTTAGTGAGTTTTCTCACTAAGATCAGGACCAAGACAAGGATGCCAGCTTTCACCACCAATATTCAACAAAGTATTGGAAGTCCTAGCACAGCAATCGGAACAGAAAAAGAAATAAAAGGCATCAGATTTGGAAAAGAGTAAACAAAATTGTTTTTGTTCTCAGATGACATGATAGTGTACATAGTAAATTCTATAGACTCCACCAACAAACTACTCAACCTAATAAGTGAATTTTGCAAAAAGTGGGATTCAAAATCAATATTCAGAAATCAAAGGCATTATTGTATACCAACAAGGAAATATCAGAAACAGAAATCAGGAAACAAATCCCATTTGATATAGCAACAAGCAAAATAAAGTACCTAGGAATAACCTAACCAAGGAGGTAAAAGACCTGTAATCAGAAAACTATACAACACTGAAGGAAGAAATTAAAGAAGACACAAACAAATGGAAGAATGTACCGTGCTTATGGATTGGAAGAATTAACATCATTAAAATGTCCGTATTACCCAAAACAATTTATAGATTCATTACAATCCCTATTGAAGTACCAATGACATGTTTCACAGATATAGAACAAACATTTCAGAAATTTATATGGAACAATAAAAAATACTGAATAGCCTTAGCAGTTTGAGAAAGAAGAACAAAGTAGGAGGGATCACAATACCTGATATCAAACTGTATTCCAAGGCCATTGTAATCAAAACAGCCTGGTATTGGCATAAAAGCATACACATAGATAAATGGAACAGAACAGAGATCCCAGGAATAAAGCCAAGTCTCTATGGTCAAATTAATATTTGACAAAAGGAGAAGAAACATAAGATGCAGTAAATATAGACTCTTCAATATATGGTGTTGGGAGAACTGCACAGCTACATGTAAAAACTCAATCACCACATGATGAAACTCAATCAGAAACTTACAACATACACAAAATAAATTCAAGGTGGATAAAAGACTTAAATGTAAGTCATGACACCATAAAAGTCCTAGAGGATAACATCAGCAGGAATGTCTCAGGCATTCCACACAATAATTCCTTCACTGATATGTCCTCTAAAGCAAGGGGCATAAAGTAAAGAATAAAAAAAATAGGACCTCCTCAAATTGGACAGTTTCTGCATGGGTAAAGAAAACAGCAATGAAATGAAAAGAGAACCGACTATACGCAAAAACATATTTGCCAATGATACCTCAGAAAAGGGTCTGATATCCAAAATATGTAAAGAACTCACACAACTCCACTCCAGAAAGACATACAACCCAATTAAAAATGGGCAAAAAACTTGAACAGACTCTTCTTCAAGGAGGACATACAGAGGGCCCAGAGGCATATGAAAAGATGCTCAGCATCATTAGCCATCGGAGAGATCCAAATTAAAACCACAATGAGATTCCACTTCATACAAGTCAGAATGACCATCATAAACAATTCAACAAGCAAGGGTTGCAGAGTATGTGGAGAAAAGGGAACTTAGTGAACTGTTGGTGGAAATGCAGCCTGGTGCAGCCCCTGTGGAAAACTATATGGAATTTCCTCAGAAAACTAAAAATGGAACTGTCTTTTGACACAGCAATTGCACTGCTAGGGCTGTACCCAAAGAATCCTGGAACATCAATACAAAAGAACCTCTGCACTCTAATATTCATAGCAGTACAGTTTACAATAGCCAAGTGCTGGAAGCAACCTACGTGCCCATCAATAAATGAGGGATCAAAAAAACTGGTACATTTATGCAATGGAATACAATGCAGCAGAGAATAAGGAAGGAGCTCCTACTTTTTGTGATAGTATGGATAGATCTCTAGAGCATTGTGATAAGTGAAATTAGACAGGTGGTGAGGGACATGTATCATATAATTTCACCTTTAATAGGAACTTAATAAACCAAAGAAAATATCAAGCAAAATATAACCTGAGACATTGAAATTAAGAACAATGTGAAAGTAACCAGAGGGGAGATGGGAAGAGATAATGGGGGGAAAGGTTTTCAGGAACTACTATAAAGGACACATGGGCAAAACCAAAGGTGGGGGTGGCAGCAAGGGAGGGAGATCGGTTTTGCTGGGGTGGAGGGGAGTGGTGGAGTGTAAATGCAGACAACTGTAATTGAACAGCAATAAAATAATTAAAAAAACTGTTTCACTTGTTACTAAAGAGTTACATGTAAAATATAAAAGATAATTTACAAAGTTGTTTTTTAACCCATTGCAGAACATCATATTCATTGAGCAATGCTTTGTCTGCCATGGTTCATGTCAATACTTGTTATGGAATGTAGAGACATGCCCTCTCCTTGCAGCCAATGTGGCAACTTTGTAGAAGAGAAACAACATAGGCATAAGGGTCAGGATATCTGGATTATAATTCCAGATGTGCTAACCTGGAAAATAACTTAATCTTTCTCACTAACCTTAGTTTCTTCATGTGAAAAAAATTAATCATATTTCTTTTCCTATTTTGGAGGGTGATTC
Source organism: Carollia perspicillata (assembly GCA_004027735.1). Taxonomy (NCBI): domain Eukaryota; kingdom Metazoa; phylum Chordata; class Mammalia; order Chiroptera; family Phyllostomidae; genus Carollia; species Carollia perspicillata. The sequence goes on from PVKM010019620.1 coordinate 19,983, forward strand.
TGGAAATAATATAATAACATATTATGTCTGATCACTGTATAAACATAATTTAACTGTTTTTGCTAAGTAACAAAGTGCTATATTTTTCAAAACTTAAGATTGTTATGACAGTAATGACCTCACAAATCCTAGTATGAACTGAAAAGTCCTTTAGGCAATGGTAACTGTGTAAACAGAGAATATTTAAATTGATCACAAATCAAAATTTTTTCAAATAGGTCATTGTCTTATTTCCGAAGTTGCCTATGCACTAGCAATAACTATGAGATTAAAATTACAAGTATTCCTTTTTTTATTTTTTAGGCTTTAAATCTCTCACAGGTAAACTGAGAGGAGAAAACAACTCCATGTTTAATGTGGCTACTTCTCCTCAAGTTGATATTTAAGTTTCCAAATCAGTATTTAAGGTTCCAAGTCAGTATTTAAGATCCTGCCTTGAAAACCTTAATAGAAGGTGAAACTATGCTAATTAGGGTAATGGGAATTTATGTATCTATGTGTAAGGATCTTGGAGGGAGAGGAAATGCTTCCAGGGGCAGCTCTTCACTCAGGTGGAAATAAAAAATTATGTTTGCATAGTGATACAGGCTTACTACTCCGAAAAGATATTTAGAAAGTGGGATATTCCCCTCTGCTTGGGGAGGATTGAAAGCTGTGATGCTGCTGCTGAAGGCTTTACCAAGGGTCTGATATCAATAGATATTCCCCTATCACTCAGACTCTGTGTAATTCTTCTTTTTCACATGTATGTGAACACACTAACACACATACACACATACCCCTGCTATGCCCTTTGGGATACATTTTCCCTTTTAAACCTGCTTGTGTGAGTATGGCCTTTCATATCAGACAGAGCTTATCAGTTCTCTCTATCACCTGTTCTGTTACTCTCCCTGCAAAAGGGAATACTCATTTTATTGTCAGATCCTAGGATACTTTAGAACAAATTTACTAGTTGATGGATAACTGCAAATTAAGAAATTATATACATACCATTGAGTATAATATGAAACTACTAAGAAAGTTTAATGTTAAGATAGATTTTGAATTAAAAGTAGATTCTTAGTCTAGAATTTTCCTTAACATCTGTCTCATGTCTACAAAACTATGTCCCTTTTACTAGTCAGATAATGGTATAATACATTTTATTATTTTTCCCTCCCAGATGCTGGGTTTGAGTTTATCCTTTGTTCATACTTTCGGTTCAGGGAATTATTAAAGGCCACGGTAAGCATGAGCATAGGTGTGAAAGGTGAATTGAAGTAAGTTCCCTAAGAATTTATATTTTTGAACTTTTATTATTGGGTTCTAGGAGTTTATTTTCATATTCTGAAATAGTAAGTGGTAACTTCTCTTTGTTGTGTCATGGAGACACAGCATTTACAGTCTTTGGCTAAAGGAATTAATTAGTGGGTGTGAATCTATTACTTACCATTTTGGTCTTCATAATATCCTTGTGAAAGCCCTTCTTCCTGAGTTGGCCTGGAATTGAGACTCTCATGATATGGGATATTCCATACAGGAAGAGAAAAATCCCAAGTTCTGCCAACCTTCTGGCTTCTTTCTTAAGGACATTGACTAAAGGGAGCTGGTGGCACATGTGTTTCATTAGACATAATAGATCTGTTAAAATGCATATTCTCACTCAGTAGATTCTTTTGGAAGACAAGAAATTCTGCATTTCTCACAGGCTCTCAGGTGGTGCAGAAGCTGCTGCTCTGTGGCCCCACACACAGAGGACAGCTGTAGGTTTTGGCTTGGCTCACCAGAGATTGCAGGCCTCTGCTGGGGCAGCAGGCACAAATCCACCTGATAGTCACTTGGTGTTTCTTCCACTTCTATCTCCTGTATGTGTAACTCCTTTAATTTCTTTTTGGGGAAGGATAATAGGGAAGGCAGGGAGGGTCTCCTGGTGTGAGTACTACATTGATAACTTAGGATGTTACCACTATTCTGGTACTCCACCATCCATTTAATTTTCTATATTTAAAACTGCAGTAGTGAAGTACTTACTATCCAGAGGATATAGCTGGTGGCCAGAATGGTGTCACTGACATTTTTATTATTTTTTTTCTTGATTTATGTTTAAATTTCTTAAGACATCTAGTCTCTACGGAAGCCATTATCAGGTAGATTGATGATATTTTTGGAGACTCCTGTGCAGGGGCTGGTAAGAGCTTATTCAAACTGATGACACCTATATATTAAAATAACATTCACAAACACAGCTTTAAACACAAATAGAAAGTCAGCAAAGCTACAGAGTCACATTAGCCTGCCTAATAAGGCAGGCAGGGAGATAGAGAATTATCCCTCTTGGAATGAGGATGTTAGCAGCTTCTGTTGAGTACCTGTTCTTTGGTATCTGTAATAGTACTGGTTTTTTTTTTTTTTTTGCCTTACAAGATGGTTCTTTCATAAATGTTACTGAACAATTGCTTCATGTCAGGGACCCTGTCAGAGTAAAAAAGTTAAATAAGACAAGTGCTTACTTTCCAGAGATCTAATGCAGTACAAAACTAACATATTAATACCACAAAGTTTTAAAGAATTTAGTAGGTCTTTAATGTATTCATTTAATAGATACTTATTAAGCCACTATCATGTGCTAGGCTATAATGGTGAAAACAATAAATATACTTCCTCCTTGAATTGAACTTATTAAATAGCCAATCACACAAATAAACATGTGATGGCAAATTCATGTGTGTCATGAAGGGTAGATGGGCTCTAAGGAAGAAAAAAGGGGAACCTGGTTGAGAATGGGGTCACAGAGACCTAATTTGAAGAAGGGACATTTATTTCTCAGAGGATGACAGGTTTTTTATGTACAGAGATGAAGCAGCCCAGGAAGAAAGGATGGGATTCACTGAGGACCTGAGGCAGGAACACACTTGAAACATCTAACAGCTGAAGGCAGGTCAGTGGACCCTGAAGGCTGTGAGGGAGGAGAGAACAGCAATGCAAGGCTGGACAAATAGGCAGAGGCAGCTGGCATGACAGCACCCTGTAAGGTCTTTCCTGAGTCTGTGCTTTCTTCTACATGCAGTGGAAAAGCACATGTCCATTCTGCATTTTAAGAAGCTGACTCTGAAATATATAAAGAACTCACACAACTCCATCCCAGGAAGACAAACAACCCAATTAAAAAAATGGGCAAAAGACCTGAACAGATACTTCCCCGAGGAGGACATACAGAGGGCCTGGAGACACATGAAAAGATGCTCAGTATCACTAGCTATTAGAGAGATGCAAATTAAAACCACACCAGTCAGAATGGCCATCATAAACAAAACAACAAACAAGTGTTGGAGAAGTTGTAGAGAAAAGGGATCCCTAGTGCACTCTTGGTAGAATTGCAGAGTGGTACAACCACTATGGAAAATAGTGTGGAATTTCCTCAGAAAACTAAAAATGCACTGTCTTTTGACCTGGCAATTCCACTACTGGGATTATATCTTAAGAACCCTGAAACAGCAATCCATAAGAATTTATGTACCCCAATGTTTATAGCAGCACAATTTATAATAGCCAAGTGCTAGAAACAACCTAAGTACTCATCAGTAAATGAAAGGATGAAAAACCATTGTATAGTTACATGATAGAATTCTACACAGCAGAGAGAAAGGAGCTCCTATCCTTTGTGACAGCATGGATGGAGCTGGAGAGCATTATGCTAAGTGAAATAAGCCAGGTGGTGAAAGACAAATACTGTATAATCTCATCTTTAAGTGGAACTTAATCAACAAAACAACCAAGCAAGCAAAATACAACCAGAGACATTGAAATGAAGAACAATCTGACAGTAACCAGAGGGGAGGTGGGA
>PVKM010019621.1:0-24059 GCA_004027735.1 Carollia perspicillata
GTGTCAAAACCTTAAATGAACTTCCAGCCTGTGCATATCTTGTCTCGACCTACACACACCTCTACCTTCACTGGATCTTACCTACACCTTCCTCTGCCCAATTTTACAACTGAACTTGATTTGCAAATAGAAGCCTCTCCTGGAATCGCGTCCTAACTAATGGCTGTGTCTTTGCTGAAAACATTTCAAATTTCTTGTTCCTCTTGGCATTGTAGGGAAATCCATGGAATTTTAAGCTGCTAAAAAATATCAAAAGTCAACGCAACTATTTAAAATTGTGAAAAATATATGTTCCAGTTGGGAAACTGAAGAACTATGTTTCTTCTTGTCAGTTCCCTGAGATCTTTTCTGTTGTGTGCCAACCTTGTCTACTTCCATCTGTGAGTGCCCTTAATGTGTTAGTTCTCAAAGATAACTCACTTGCTCTTATAACCATGCCTTAAAATATCTGTAAGTACTGGTACATATAGTCCTACTAGTGTTTTCTTTCTTCTCTCAATTCTCCTTTTCGTTATTTTAGTAAAGATTTCATCTACGTCACTATGAAGACAGTGCAGAACTGTGACTATTTCTTTAATGCAGATGCTTCAACATTGTTCTTCCTTGTATCTATTAATTTAGTTCTCTTGAGATGCACCCTCTCGAATCATCTATATAGTTTCCTTGTTATTCTTAAATAATATGCAAATTAATGTAAATGTTCTGTGAATCTTTCATCTTTTTTGTTATTACATCAGTAAATAGCATGAATATGATTTGTACTTTTTTTTGCATTTTCCATAATTATATATTTTAATTTACAGAAATTTATAAAATTTCAGATTTTCCTTTGATATTTTCACCTCATAAACCCTGTTTAATTCAAAGCAACTAGTAAGTTGGTAAACATTCAAATATCATTTTACAGTTTTGCAGATATTAAAACCTAAAAATGTTGTTGGCATTAAGAATTCATTACCACTAATGCTGGCTAAGAAAGTTGGACTGTATATTTTGGGAGAGGGAAATGGGTAACTATGAGTGTCAGTGTATAACATTTGAGTGTTTCATTTCATACATTTGTCCCAAGAACCTGTTATTGAAAAATTAAGATAAACTAGTTAGCAGGTATGATATAACCTACACACAAATCTATTGCAAAGTATGTTTTCTCAGTAAATTCAAAACTTTGGTTTTTTGCCAATGTCCGTGTAGAATGGCAATCTGTATTCAAAATCAAATGAAGCAAACTAAAAGAAAATGCATTCAGCCCTGGTGTGGCTCAGTGGTTGAGTGTGCCTGCAAACCAAAGGGTCACCAGTTCGACTTCCAGTCAGTGCATATGCCTGGGTTGCAGGCTAGGCCCAGAGTTAGGGGGCAAGTGAGAGGCAACCACACACTGATGTTTCTCTCCCTCTCTTTCTCCCTCCCTCCCCCTTTCTCTAAAAATTAAATAAATAAAATCTTAAAAAGAAATAAAAAGGCATTAATTTTTATCAAATATTTCTATATTAATCCATCTCAAACCCATGAACTTAAGAAGACAGTAGACTTTTACATAAAAAGTAAGTGCTCACAAACTATTTTATTCAGAAGTTTCTGTCTTTTTTATAACTCTATGTCCAGAGAAGTCTACCACATTTTATCTGTGCTTTTATTGCTGATAGCTAAGTCTTCGAAAGAGTATTATAAAAATATATTCAAAAGTTGTCCTTCTTTCCTTCTGAATTTTCATAGAAGCATCCCAATTCCTTTGCTTCCAGTCACATTATAAACAAGTGTATATTTAACATAACATGTATGTTGCAGAGTTGCTGGAGAGAGGTGGCTCTTTGATTCAGACAGAAAGGTGGTCTGACCACAAAAAAACACATTTCATGGGGTTAAACCCCTGTGTCCTTTATTTTATACCTATCCTCTCACTTTCATAAAATCAAACCATGATCTCTTATATTTGTTTCCAAAGACTTCTTCATAAATCTTGGATTTTTCGGTAATGTCTGGGTAAAAGAAAATTATTGAGTCACTCATTGAATCACTCATTCACTGAAACCTTGAACTCTGTTAAACAGGGGGATAGAAAGAAAAATGGGATTGTCCTTGCTTTGGTTGTAAAGAAGCTTTTATGATAGGAAGGGTTCCAAAAATCAGAATTAAGCCAAAGTAGAAATAAAAATTCATACATTCAGAGAACAAATCGATGGTTACCAGATGGGAGGGGATTTGGGGGTCTGAGTGAAAAAAGGGGAAGAGATTAAGAAGGATAAATTGCCACTTATTAAAATAGTCCTGGGATGCAAAGTACAGCATAGGGAATAGAGTCAATAATATTGTAATAATTATGGCTGATGTCAGATGGATGCTAGACTTACCAAAGGAATCACTTTGAAAATGATAGAAATGTCTAATCACTATGGTATACACCCGAAACTAACATAATATTTTATGTCAATTGTAATAAAAATATAAAGTATAAAGGAAATAACTTTGCTTTAACGATAAGTGCTGAGAAACAAACAAACGGGAGCTGGGAGAAAAGAGTGCACGCAGTGTGCAATTGTTCAGTTGCCTTTAGTCTGCCTGCCATGGGGGGGCTGGGTCACCAGGGCCTGGGAAGGTGGATGCAGGACTCTATTCTGTCTTCAATGAAAGATAGAAATGGAGATTTATAATCAGAGTGTGATTTCCTCAGACATGTAAAAGCAGGTCTGATAAAGACAGAGAAGCCATACCTTAACATAATAAACTTAGTAATATTGGAAAAGTAGTATCTTTTTGATGAAAGCCAAATGATCGCTAAGTTGGGTTATGCAGGTGTTTTAAATCCCTCAAATTGCTATGAAATTTTTAGGTCTTTAAACAATATAAAATAAAATTCTGTCAAAATGTAGATAGCAATGACTTATTTTGGTAACAAGTATTTTAAAAATCTATTCCATCAGTGTAAAACAAGCCAGATGATCACACATATCAAAGATGATAGGAGAAGCATAGTGTTGTCAACCACGGCGTTGTCAATGAATGTTTGTAAGACATGCTTCCTGGGACCACATTTGATTTTGCACACTGACCACTCCATCTACATTTTCTTGAACTGAACCTCAATTCTGTGCTCCTGACGCAGGTTCACTTGGTTGAGTTGAAATAGTCCCAACAACTATTTCCTACAGTAGATTTTTCATACAACTTAGCTGCCTCATCAAGTACTGCATTCACTGAGCACACCTGTGGCTATTTCAATCTAATTAATTTTTAAAACTTTTAAATTCACTCACACTAGCCACATTTCAAGTGTTGAATTGCCACATCCTCCTATTAGAGCAAGTAATAATATGTCCATTATTGAAGAAAGGTTTGTTGGACAGGTCTTTATCACATCTTTTTCTGTTACAACATGCATGACAAGTCTTTGATATAGCAAAGAAAATTGGGCTCTGTGGAAAGTACACCTATTGGTTCCAGACAACAGGTTAAAAATTACCTAGAGACTTCGTATGTGCTGGGACTCCAAACTATGGTCCCACTGTTAACTCAGCAAAAGGAATTGTGAGCCACCTCCCCTAACAGATACTCATTTAGTTTAGGAAGAAAGATGAACAATAATAGTAATTGTAATAGTAACAGCAGCAATAATTGTAATGAATGTCATACAAATTGCTGGAAAACTGATGCTAATAAAAAACTAACTTCATAATGTTGCACATACATTTCAACTAAGGGCATCTACAAAATTGCAGACATGTTTAATATCTTTTCTGCATCTGTTCTTTCTGTTACATTCTCTCTCTATGGCAGTAGTAGCCTCTTACCTTTCGTTTCTTTCCTCATCCATATCACAACATCTGTAAAATTATGATTATAATAACAGCTGCCAGTCATTGAGTATGCTCCATGTTCTGGGTGCTACCATGAGTGCTTAACATATATTTATCCATTTACTTCTCAACCACCATGTGAAAGGTGATGTCACCATTAACTCCACTCTACAAAGAAGAAATGGGTATTTAGAGAGAAAGGTAACTTATTCAAAGTCACACAACTAGAAACAGAATTGGGACCTAAAACTCCATTAGGGCAGTTGCCAACTCTCAGTGTTTATCACTAGCTCCCACTCTGAAAACCTAACAGGATCATTAATTAAGATTTTTAGATTCTAGGGAAAACTATGGTGGATCTCACAGAAAAATAATGCCCATCCTCAAAAGTAAAATTTAATTTCAACACTACTTTATGGACCTCAGCTTACAAAGCAACGCTCTATATATTTCTTTCTACATATCATAGCTGGACATTTAAATAATCAACTTGCTGTTTAGATCCTGCCTCTAGTCATGCCTCTAAAACCTTATTCTGTAGACCAATTACTCTATTTAGGACTCAAAACCAATGAATCAAAGAGATGCTCCAAGTTTTTGCTTGTGTAATTCCTTCTCATTGGGAGAGCTCTTGGCAGAGATAACTGCCTATCGAATATTTCTACTTCCCTTCCGTAGTCAAGAGCTGCTTCTGAGAAGAGATTTCCATCCAGGAATTGCATTTCTCTGCATCTGCTGGTCTATATGGTTACTATGAGTAGTCCTCACTCATGAAACATGAATGAACATTATGTTCACCATCACCAGTTCAGAGCTTATGAAGCAGACCCTCTTCTCCATTCACTTACCAGCCTTTGCTGACTTGACAAGATTAGCCCAGCAAACCCTGAAGCTATTTCTTAGCAATCATAGGACCACAGGATGAAAAACACTGTGTCCCTGAATCACTTCTTGAAGTGTCACCTGCAGCCAGATAGCCAGATATGTTTATTTTCAAGTTCAGTAGAGGAAGATTTTTTTTTTATTATAGACCTTTGAGGTTTGGGGACTTATCTATTAACATCTGTTATCACTTTAACTAATATATAAAATTGTACCAGGATAAATGTGGACACAGCAAAACACCTAAAACATGTGGCATTACCTACCTGTCAGTCAATGGACTGCAAAAACATTTGATGTGGGGTCAGGAAACTTGTAGTTGCAAGTTACACAGTAACAAAGCATTTAGTAGAATGATTACCTGTGTGAACTAGGAACATGGGCCATGTAACTGTGGAGTCTGCGGTTGTCAGGCAAGCAGGTGGAAATGGCCAGTTTTCTTATGCTTTGGGTATTATTTGGTTTCTTCTTAAAAATATTTATTTATTTTCTTAGAGGCAGGGTAAGGGAGGGAGAAAGAGAGGGAGAGACACATCAATGTGTGGTGGCCTCTCACATGCCCCCTACTAGGGACCTGGCCCACAGCCCAGGCATGTGCCCTGAGTGGGAATCGAACTGGTGACCCTTTGGTTTTCAGGCTGGCACTCAATCCACTGAGCCACAGCAGCCAGGCCTGGCTTCTATAAAATATTTTTAAAAACATTATCTCAAGCAAGAACCGGCAGATGTTCAAAAAGAGATCATAAGTGATTGAGTCAAGCACACAGAGCTTTAGGGATTGAAACTTCTGGACCCCAAATAGTGTGTTTGAAAAAGATTTAGAGTAACAGACACTCAGAAAGACTCCTGAGATGAACAAAAATAACTAAATCCTGATTAAGGTGTAGTCTCTCCCATGAACGGTTTCAAATGGTCTCAAGGTGACATCTCAGTTGCAGAGACAAAGAAATAAACCAGTGGTTAGAATGGCATTTGAAGGGCCCAGGAAGGAATTCTGGTGAATGAGACTGGCTGGATACAAACAGATCTGAAGATTCTTAAAGTCTGAAGTGGACAGGATGCCAAAGAAACCATAAGTCTAGAAAGAAAAGCATTTGACAAACATCAGGCCTAAGACTGCATTGTTAGAAAGCAGACTTTGAACTAGGGTCTCAGTCCTCATCTTATATGTGAAGGGATTGAGGCACAGAGGCGACAGACTTCCTACTCAAAGACACAGTAAGTAAATGAGATTTAAGGTTTGAGGGGTGGCAGGTATGAGAAGGGCCTCTTGATCTTCCCTATTTTTCCCTCAAAACAGGAGATGAATCTCTATGTGAAAGACACTCCTCCTGTACCAGGAGGGGAAAATCATTCTTCTCACCAGAGATGGGGAGTCCAGAGGAGAGAAATCTGTATGAACAGAACTTTAAATAACTCACCTCCCTTTACCCTCCCCACACATTTTCCACTTGCATCTCTTTGTTCCACTCACTATGTAACACTTAGACCTGGCCACTTCTTCGGGTCTTATTTCCTTAAGAGCTCCCGTGTCATGTAAACCTTCTAGTAAATGAATTGGTATGCTTTTCTCCTGCTTATCTGTCCTATCAATGATATTCTCAGGCTCCATGGGAGACCTTAAGAGAATGGAGATAAAGTGTAGTGCTCTGCTGCCGGCCACGTGACACCTGAACCACCAAATAAAGTTTCCTGTACCTTACTGTGCAGAATATCACGTGTGGAGCATGTTATATGCAAACTGGAAGAAAACACTCAAAAAGAAAAAAAACTATGAAATTGGATCTGGTGACGGTAATCTTTGCAAAAATCATCCAAGTGATTGTGATGCAGTTCCCACCCATTAATAAGCACTGTACAATCTTCAGCAATGGAAAATAAGGTGGTTTCTGTTAAAATATTAAAATTGTATATAATTAGTTCTATAATTAAATTAAAATTAGAATTAAAAAGTTATCTCCTGACCAGAAACATAGATTTATTCCTTCAGTCTTTTTAATCATTATGTTCATTAGCAGTAACACCATAATAATAATAATAAATGTATGTGTAGATATATGTATTTAAGGCTTAAAATGTTTTAAATGCTAACTAACACAGGTTTGAACAAGTGTTCTGTGACTTTCAGGCAAGAATATATTAATCAAAAGACCTTTCCAAGGAAAAAGAGGAAAATTATGCCAACTTTACAGATGAATTATATCACTTTGTAGATTCTAGTCCAATGAAGCATTGAAATAGCACAGACTGAAATAAAGCTGGATGAGGTGTTATTTAGGAATGTCCTTCTGAATTAGACTTCTTCAGAGCAGAAAATGGTATCTATTTCCTAAAAGGCTATGTGCTATTGAAGATAACGTGTGTATGTTGTTTGAAGTTTCTAAGAAATCCATTTTCCCATAATAACGAATGAGTAATTTATGCCTGACAAAATGACTTTGTAATCACTGAATAAAGATAAAAGAGAAATTTGATTATCCTAATTAAGGATGATACTACAAAGGTGGCTCTGAACAGCATGGGGCGTGCACAGGATTACTAAATACTATCTGATTATTTGCAAAACTGCCGTTGATTGTGCAGAATTAGTAGACATGTTGATGTCTTTGCAATTGCAGCCAAGTTGCCGTTTTGGTGCGTGTGATGGGTGGCCACAGGATGAGTCCCAGAGTGTGGACAGCAACCTTGCTGCTCCCTGCATTCCCATACAGCACTGTGCTAGGAGGCAAGGTCCAGGAGCATTTACAAGATAGGTTTATTCAAGACAAAGCATTTAAGCACCCTGACTTTTTAATGGTTAGAGTCATTTGTTAGAAACCATGTTCTAAACATCTTTAATACATTCTAATTCATCCAAAACAAACAGATAAGCAAATGGAAACACATTGAAGATTTTCTAATTTATTTGAGCCAATCTGGGGTTATATCTGAATATTTTCTCATGAATTAGAAATTGTCCTGGAAAAGCACACCAGGGTAGGATAAAGAATTATATTCTGGTTGTAAACATGAAAAGAGTTCAGGTACCCTTCTTCTGTTTTACTCTTAACTAGAAAAGAAGCAGGTTTTCACAGAGCTATGGCTCCTGGGGCTACAAGTGGCCTTCCCTGTGAATATACCCTTGGCATCACCCACTTGGGAGGAATGAGAAGGGAAAGGGACAAGACTGGACCACTGATCTGAAGGGTGCCACACAGCATCACCTACAACCAGTTGTCTAAAAGGGAGGTGTGAGGAATTGCAGTTCCAGTTGTGGGGACCAGTAGAAATGAAATCTGACTCTTCCACAAGAAACTACACATACTGGATAAGCTACATATTAAAATGTGTTGATTGCATCAATTATTTGTCAATGCCATGAAGATTCTGCAGAAGTCAAAACGAAGTTTAGAAAAACAAAGAAGAAAAGAGATGAGCAAAGCTCTAAACTGACTTTGGCTGGAGAGCATTTTTCAAGACCCTGTGAATTCAGCATTAGATTTTTCGGAGCTTCAAGGAAACCTGGAGAAGGAGTCACAGGCTGAGGTCCCCAAACAGAGGAAACTGAAGGTAACTTAGAATAAACTAGGCTCCAATGGACACACCTAAGATAAATGACAAATGAGAAGTTGCCACTCTCCAGGAAAGAAAGAGGAAAAATGAATGTCTGGAAGTTCTGGGAAAGATGGAGGCATAGGCAGAAACACTTTGCTTCTTCACACAACCAATAGAAGGATAACAACCAATTTTAAAGCAAAAAACAACCGGAACTGCCAGAAAATCAAACTGCATGGAACTCTGACAACCAAAGAGTTGAAGAAACATGCATCCAGTCTGGTAGGAGGGGTGGAGATGGGAAGCCAAGTGGAGAGGATGTGGGGCAAGGTGGAGGATTGCAGGCAAGGTGGGGTTGGCTGAACAGGAAACTAAAGACTCAAAACCTCTAGCTGTAAAATACTGTGGGGGGTTGCAGTGGCTAGAGAAACTTTTAGTCTCACAGGAGAGTTCATTGGAAAGTGGGGCTAGAGCAGAGAGAGTGGGAGGTGTTGTTCCCTCTCTGACCCCTCCCCCACAGATAACGCAAAGACATAGCAAAGAGGGTTGCCCTGCCCTGGCAAATACCCAAGGCTCCACCCCCTTGCAACTTAGCAGGTGCACCAAGACAAAGAAATATGGCCCAAATGAAAGAATATATCAAAACTCCAGAAAAAGAGCTAAGTGATGTGGATATAGACAACCTATCTGATACAGGGTTCAAAACATTGGTAATCAGGATGCTCACAGAATTAATTGAGCTCTCTCACAAAATGAATGAAGAAATGAAGGCTACACAAAATGAAATAAAGCAAAATATACAGGGAGCCAACAGTGAAGGAAGAAAACTAGGACTCAAATCAAGAATTTGGAACAAATAGAAGAAATAAATATTCAACCAGAACAGAATGAAGAAACACAGCTTTTTTTAAAATGAGGAGAGGTTTAGGAACCTATGGGAAAACTTTAAGTGCTCCAACATCCAAATCAGAAGGGTGCCAGAAGGAGAAGAACAAGAGCAAGAAATTGAAAAATTATTTGAAAAAATAATGAAGGAGAACTTCCCCAATCTGGTGAAGGAAATAGACTTCCAGGAAGCCCAGAGAGTCCCCAAGAAATTAGATCCAAGAAGGAACACATCAAGGCACACCATAGAGTTACCCAAGATTAAAGATAAAGACAGAATCTTAAAAACAGCAAGAGGAAAAGGAGACAGTTACCTGCAAAGGAGTTCCCTTAAGACTATCAACTGATTTCTCAAATGAAACCTTGCAGACAAGAAGCTGCTGGAGAGAAGCTTTGAAAGTCAGGAAAGGCAAGGACCTACATCTAAGATTACTCTATCAAGCAAAGCCCTCTTTTAGGAACTTTTTCTGGAAGGCCAGATAAAGTGCTTCCCAGATAAGGTCAAGTTAAAGGAGTTCATCATTACCAAGCCTTTATTACATGAAATGTTAAAGGGACTTATCTAAGAAATAGAAGAAGTTCAAAAACTGTGAATGGTAAAATGATAACAAACTCAAAACTATCAACCACTGAGCCTAAAAAATAAAAACAAAAACTAAGCAAACAACTATAACAGGAATAAAAACAGAGACATGTAGATCACATGAAGGGTTATCAGTGGGGATGGGGAAGGGGAGCATAGAAGGGGAAAAGGCACAGGGAATAAGAGGCATAATCAGTAAGCATAAAATAGACTGGGGGAGGTTAAGAATAGTATAGGAAACAAAGAAGCCAAAGAACTTATATGTACAATCCATGGACATGAACTAAAGGGGAGGGGATGCTGGTGGGTGGGTGGGAGGTGCAGAGCAGAGGGGGAATAAAGGGGAGAAAAAAATGGGACATCTGTAATAGCATAATCAATAAAATGTACTTTAAAAATGTTGTGCTTCTTCTTGTATCATTGGTCAGAAGGGAATGCTCCTCACACCCAAAACTCCTAATAACAGGTCACGGCTCATCATGTGGAAATGCCACCTACGTTCCCAGCTCCTGGGCTGTCAAAATCAAATCTCATTTGTGAATTCCATTTAGAAATCCCAACTGGTAATAAACACAGTGAACTTGCATCATTAAACACAAATTTTCTCTTTGAGATCCCACATTTAATATCAGCAATGTCTCGTGTAATATAAGTTTATAGATAACAATCATAAGTTGGCTTTCAGATAGTTGATAAAAAGTTATTTCTTGTACTTTATCTTGTTGCTTTCTGATTGTTAATGTAGGAGCAATGCTTGTCCTAGCTGTCTACATTCCAAACAGAATTAGCATTTCCCACATATCCCTTCCATGGTTGGATGGAGATTTTCCTCCTTCAGAGGCTGCCTTCTCTCTATGTATGCAAATTTGCCCATTTTCTCCTCAAACATAGTAATTATTATTGCACTATCCCTACACTGATATGTAATATACGGTATTCCAGTTATTCACAGAAAGTGATCAAATTATTGATCACGGCATAAAACTTGAAGTCAACAAAGAAAAATACAATCATTCTCCAAAAGACTGGACCAGAAACGTTTTTGTCTTGTGTCAACTTGATTGCAATGGTGCTGTGAGGGGCAACTTATTTGGGAATAACAGATAAGACAGTACTCTTGATATTTAACAAGTCTTTTGTGTTTAACAAGTCTTATTTGGGAATAACAGATAAGACAGTACTCTTGATATTTAACAAGTCTATTTAACAAGTTCCCATTAATATTCCACAGAGCATGGTGGAAGATATATGTTCAATAAACTCTTCTTTAAAAAGTTATGGCTCAATTATCTTTGGATTTTTTTAAATATCCCAGGAACCTGAAAGGCCCTAGCTACTTGAACAGCAAATGTGGGTACTGGTTCTGGGGATGAATAATCTTAAGGATTTAAAATTCACTTATCCCACTACCACTGCCTTATTTCAGAGCTGAATGATCAATTTTTAGATTGTCGTCACAAGAGCTTATGAAAGACAGACAGAGACAGAGTCAATCTTCTATGTCAGACCTTTCACTGGCTTTCCACTGCCTCCATAATAAACTCTATTCAAATATATTCTTATTAGAATGGCTTGCACAGTCTCTGTGATCTGGCTCCTGCAGGAATATGTTGCTTCCACATATTCTATTTTATAATTCAAGTGTCAGAACTAACTTATATGGATATTTTGCCTTTGCTTTGCTTTATGAATGAATAGTTTAGGGGAAATGCTTATAATGTTCTTTTTGGTAACCCTTCAATAGAATATATCAAAATCCCACTTACTTCTTTTCCATGATTTCATATATTAAGGCAGATGGATATGCCAACCTTATTTTTCTTTTTTAAAACCTGTGAAATATATTGTCTTTTGCATCGTCCCTGTTTAAAGTTTTTATAAAACACAGTTTTCTTGGTATCATTGTTTCTAGGGTAATACTTTGAAGAGATTTTAAATAATGATTGGAAAAAATTCAAAACAATACATACATGTGGAGTGATGTGAAATATAAATAACTCAGAAAATCAGGATTTTTAAAGAGTTAAGGGTTTATTCAAGTTAGTTAAAATGCCCTGGAATAATTGGATAATTAACTTTGCCTACTGCTAAGGGATAATATTTAAGTTAATAATTTTGTACAACTTCCTGACAAAATCATTTGCACGATCTTTCCATGCTGCTGGCAGTGTAACTTCCTTTCTCAGTTTCCCACTGATTCTGTTCCATAACTATGCCAAGTTAAGGATGGAATGTTATAGCCAAACAGTTTCATGTATTTTCTCTTTTTATTCTCTCCTTGTTGACACCCGCATCTCATAAACTCACTACAATGCTGGAGTAGCAGGAAGTTTCTATGTTT
Organism: Carollia perspicillata; assembly: GCA_004027735.1. NCBI lineage: Eukaryota > Metazoa > Chordata > Mammalia > Chiroptera > Phyllostomidae > Carollia > Carollia perspicillata. The sequence goes on from PVKM010019621.1 coordinate 12,020, forward strand.
TATTGCTGCAAGGACATTGGTGCTCTTCCAAAGTTAAAGACAAAAATGGAATGATAGGAATCACATACTGAATTAAAAAGAAAGAGAAGTATTTGGTGGCAAAAATAGCCATGTGTTTATTTCAATGACTTTTATGGCTGTATGTATATGTGGTGTTTGAGGAGGTGTGTACTGTTATTATCTGTCATGTTTCCAAAGAGCATTATGTCAGGTAACATGCTTAGTCCACTGGGGCTGCTGTAGCAAATTATCACAGACTGGCTGATTTAATAACAGACATTTATTTCTCACAGTCTAGAGGCTAGAAGTCCAAGATCAAAGTGTCAGCATACCTGATATCTGGTGAAGACGAGCTTCTTGGTTCACAGATGGCATCTTCTCCTTGTGGCCTCGCGTGGAGGAAAGGGGAGGGAGTTCCCTGGAATCTCTTTTATAAGGACTGATCTCATCGTGTGGGCTCTACCCTCCTGACCTAATCACCTCTCTAAGAACCCACCTCCTAATATCATCACATAGGGTGTTAGGTGTCAACATATGAATATAGTGGATGGGGGAGGAGCCACACACATTCACTAAGTCCATAGTATATGCCCAAGATCTAATAACTCATAAATTGGAGAGCTGTGGCACCATCCCAAGCAGCTTGGTTAAGTGTCCACATCCTTAAACACTGAGATGTACTGTTCTTATGTTACCTATAAAGACATGCTTTATTTTATTTTCTTATGTAAATAACCTCCCTGAATCCTGGACTAGCATTTTTCATATACATCTTATATATCTCAATAAGAAATGAGTGAATAATTGCCTTATCACTTTGTATCTAACTTTGATTTTATCGATAGCCATTTGTTTGCTCCATATTCTTAAAATTTTTTCAAGGCTAAGACTCCATTATATTTAGATATGTCCTGAATACTCATAGTAGCACTTGCCCAAGGTACTAGCTTAACAGTTTGAAGAATGAATTAATAACATCAGAGTTTTTCATGCACTTGAGGTTATAAAAAGAAAAGCCATTGATATATTATCCAAAGACCTTATGGAATACAGTCTTGTGGACCAGGAAGAGTGAGATAAATTAGATTAAAGCCTTCACATTTTCCCTAGTTTAGCCCAGGTTGGGATGTTTTTGCTTCCTTTTCACCTGCTAAATTGGGAAAAATCATGCCACCTACATGTTCTGTCTTCCCATAAATTGCAGCCACACCTTTCCAGGAGAATAAATAAGTCATTTCCACATAAAAAAATTTTAACTGTGGCAAAAAAATGACCCATATTCTATTACATTTAGATAAGTATAATTGTCTTCTTCATAATTCTATAATATCTTTTAAACCTTGGAATAGTCTTAAAACATTTTAGTACCCAGTTCTAGGTCATATCCTAGCACATAGTTGCTACTCAGTGAATTTCTTGAAATACAGTGTTCAATAAGTTTTTGTTTAGAGACAAAAACTATGAAAAAAGTAACAAGTCTATTTTAATAGGGACTAAAATAGATATCATAATGGAATCTGAATTTTAAAAAAATGCAAACTTTAGACTAGACAAAAATAGCCTGTATGAATTCTACAGAAAAGTTCTTAGAAAATGTAATGAAAAAGGTCCATTGATTAAAAGAAATTGGATCTATTGCTCATAATAGCAACTCATTGATTGAAAAGCACTCCTTGTAATAGCTTCCTTGAATGCAGCATCTGTAAAGCATTAACCTTTTAGCCTCATGATCATGTGAAAGGAATTTCTTGCTTATATTACTGGTCATATGACCCCATCATGACATTTAATTAATTGCATCTATTGAACATGGATTTGGGGTTTACTAAAAATAGAGAAACACCCATTAGAAAAACAGGACATTTTCCCATGTATCATATAATAGAATTTAACCCTATGATCTGTATACTTGGAGATATTTTAGCAAACTTGATTATCTCTGGTAAATTATTTATACAAGTAGATAAATAAGTTTTAAATTTTTTAACATGTATCATTTACATTGAGATATATTTAGAAGTTATCATGAGATGTTCATGATATCTTCACTGTTTACTCTAAGAATGCACTTCAAATACAATGTATTGGTAATCTCATTCTAAAAGATGAATTGAAATTATTTTAGATTCCATAAAAATAAAAATTAATAGACTAAGAAACAGTTAACAAAGTTTTATTATTAATACTGGGCAATCAACATGCATGTTTTAAAAAATAAATAACAAAATAGATAAACATTTTAACAAAACATAATATGTTTTTCCAGCTTGAAACTTGTATTATTTTGCAAGCAATAAAAACGGATGATAAAATGTTTTAAAAATAAATGTAATTTCATCTTTAACAAAATATACAATTTTATTATTCATATAACAAATAAAATCTATAAAATTCAGTGGTCATATAAAACAAAACTACATAAACTTTTATGCCATGTCTCCAAAGAATAAATGACATTTCCAATTGATTGTCTATATTTTTCATGTAATTATTTAAATCCTTGTAGAAGTAAAATTATTTATTAGTCTTTTAATTTAGATTAAAATTTGAATCTGCGAGTAACTGAAATAAATTTTATTGAAAATTCTCAAAAGGTGTTTAAAAGCACTCCATTTCCATCGCACTCTACTTGTCAGTGTTTTTCCATTAATATATCCACTCTTTCAAAATAAGTTTTAATGAATCCCAAAGTTTGCAAATGATTTCTGATCTTAATAGAAAAATAATTTCAAAGAAAATCCTCAGCTATTCAAATGTCACTCATAAATACAGCAGAGAGAATTACAATAGAGGAGATAAACAGAAAGTTGTGGTCATAAAGTTTATCTCCACTTGATAAGAATGAATCCATTAATACTATAGAGGATTTTGATTATGGGCTTGCCCTGCATTTGGCAAAATGTTAGAGCTGATAATGCGTTTTCTGGTACTTCTGTAATTGACGGTCGTATCTACTGGTATCATACCCGAACAGAAGCAGTGTCTAGATAATAGTAAACCAGTTGTTGAAAAATTGAAATAATCAGGAAAATTATTTTGACTGCACAATTTTACAAAAGTGTTTTCAACAACTTAATATTTGATTGGAGTTTTTGTTTAAATGAGAATCAGAAAATTTCTGATTCAATCAATAGAATAATATCTCCAGTTTGCTTTGAAATAAAGCAAACACTATAACACACAAACAATGCTTAGGAAGAAATCAAGTGGCCAGTGATAACTCAGATTATTTCCCAATATCCTTCAATCCATGGAAGGAAAGATTGAATGAAATTAGAAGTAATTTGATCAACTAGTCCCCTACTATTTGATCAGACAGCTCAGAACTTTGCCTGAATAGACCAGATGGATGAGGGCAGAAGGACCACTGGCTTCTGCTTGTGGCCATTGACTCTCAAATCTCAAACTGAAAAGAGAGGGGGAGGGAGAGAGAGAGAGACAGAGACAGAGAGAGTAGGAGTTTTCAGGAAATGGAATACCAAATATGAGTGAATCAGTGCAATATTCATTGGCTCAATAAACCAACAAATAAATCACAGGAACACATGACTTCATGGGATTTCTTCATTTGTTTATTCATTAGTTCAGCATATTTACTGAACACCTGCTTTGGGCCAAGTACTATTGTGAGTTGCACTTGCTGATGTCTGGCATAAGCTATATTTCAATTCTCCTTCTTTTGATTGCTGCTTTTTATCCTCACCAAGAATGTAACCCCATGAGAGCATGGACTGTACATTGTTTGGCTTAGTGCTTTTTCTCCAGCACCCAGAACAATGCCTGAAAGATAGCAAGCACCAGTAAATGTTTGTTAATTAAAGAAATAAACAAATTGATAATCTATCATTTATTAATCAATGACACAAAAAAACAGAGGTGACATGCAAATGATTTCATTGACAAATGGGCAGAAGCGATAAGAAATTCTTATAGGAAAAGGAGCTCAAACACTCTATTAGCATATGAAAGAGCCTCAAACTTAGTAGAAATCAGGTATATGCAAATTGAGATTCAAAAGCAATTCCATTTCACACTCTGTGAATTGGCAATATTTAAGAAATATGATAGTACAAATTACTGGTGAGAAAATGGATCAATGAAGTTTTAGTGTTGGTAAGAGTTCGAATTGGTAAAACCACTTCAGGAAACAATTTGACATTATCTGGTAAAGTTAAATATCTGTATATCCCATAGCCTAGCAGTTGAACTTAGAGGCATGTGCCTTGGGAATGTTTTGCACATGTGTATCTGGAAATATTTATAGCAATGGTTATAGCTGTACTGCTTATAAAAGAAAAAAACTGGTGACAAAGTAGTCAATCTTATTAACAGAGTGAATAAGTTGTAATGTTAGATTTCTACTAGTCAATTTTATATAGCAAAGAAAATGTCATATTCATTATAGGTATATTATCGTGTGTAGGTGTTGAATCCCCCATCTCTTGCCTTAGAGCATTCAATGAATCACCAAGTTTTCTCCATTCTTCTTCCCATATATTTATCCTACTTTTCTGTGATTAATCACCTGAACTGCCATAACAGACTTATAAATTTGTCTTAACTACATTTTGTGTTTTATAAACAAGCTCGCACATGGCCAATAAAATTCAAAATCTTTCCATTCTTCAAAAATCATCCAAAAGTTTAATACCCCTATGGGACAAAATGCAAACACTTTACAGGGTGTGTCCAGATTGGCAGGACATGGTCCCTTCCTACATTTTGAGCTTTATTTCCCTGATCTCTCCCATGCATCTTTGGTGCAGCTGTACCTAAGTAGGCACAGGTGGGCACATGCTCTTTGACATTGCCATTGTCTTATGCACTTGCAAATACTGTCTCCAAGGTAGGCAGCCAGCATAGGGGACGCGGTATGGACAGGGAAGTCCTCCTGCTTAGGCTTAAGTTATTCTCCACCTGCTACTTGAGCAAGTTATTGACCTATCTCTACCATAATTTTCTTTTCTGTCAAATGCTATTAATAATAACCCTACCTCATAAGGTTGTTATGATGACAAATGAGTTAATATTTGGAAGTGCTTAGAACAATTCCTGCATGAACTCCATGTAAGTTGTATAAGAATAATTGGCAGGCCTCCTCCTATATCTGTTTAGAAATCCTACACTCAGAGATCCAAGATGCAGAGAGTAAGTGAAAGCTACACTAACCTCCACCCAGGACAAATCAGAAATTACAATTAAGTTGTAGAGAAATAATTCTGAATAACCAACTAAACACTAGCTAGAGAGAAGCTTTATAAACACTGGCAGACAGAAGAAACAACTCCATCACAATGAGACTGGTAGGCAGTGCACAGGAGGTGTGGGAGGGCTGGCTGGGCTCCTATGGGCAGCAACTGAAGCTCCAGAGGGATATTTCACAACCTGGGGGCTTCCCTTGAGAAGTGTGGGGTCTAAACCCTAAGCTGGGTTCCTCAGCTTATAGCACCAGAGACAGAAAGGAACCCAGGTAACATCCAGCTGTGAAAAGCAGCAGGGTTTCTGTCTACCAAGGAGAAACAGCTGAAGACCCAGAGAACCTCTTAAAGAGCCAACACACAAAATTTTGTTTGCATTCACTTACCCTGGATTCTGGCAGAGAGGGCACAGAGTGGACTAGAGAAGCTTGAAGAGAGTCTGGGGTTGGTGGCTCTGAAGAGAGAACTGATGGAACAGCCACCAGGATCCCTGTGCTGAGTCATTCCCCATACTGTAGAGGCCACCTTTCTTAGGCAGAGTATTCCTCTCCAAGTGGCATCAGCCACACCTATAGGAATCACTCTGACTTGCTGTGTGGTGCTTAAGCCAGTCTGCTGATAATAGCTTAAAGCCATATCACTGATTAGTTTAATAACTAAGTAGGGTCTGAGATTTCAGATGACTCACCCCTGGGCCCAGTGTTGATAAAAGTCAGCTTTGGTGCACAGCTTGGTTCTTTCTGCACACAAACAGACCTAGCAGAAGGAGCCACAAGCTTTGGACAGCTGATATCTTCAAACAGGTTGCCCATGGCCAGTCACAGGCAGTGTCTGACAAAGGCCTACACCAATGTCTTTGCAGATCTACTTAATATATACAAACAAATATAAAGAAGCAGCCAAGTGGGAAGAAAAGAAACAGATCACAAATGAAAGAATAAGAGAAGTCTCCAGAAGAAGAACAAGATGATATGTAGGCAAGCAGTTTCTCATATAGAGTTTAGAGGAATGATTATAAGCCACTCAATAGCATGAAAAGACATATAAATCATAAAAAAGGATGAGTCAAAAGTAAAAAATGCAACATCTGAAATAAATTATACACTGGAAGGAATAAACAGTAGGTTAGATAAAGCAGAGGATTAAATCACTGTTTTGGAAGGCAAGGTAGAAAAAATGCCCAGGCAGAGCAGCAAAAAGAAAAAAGAGTTTAAAACAATGATTAAAGCTTAAGAACATTTTGGACAACATGAAGCTTAACAACATCCACATCATGGGGGTACCAGAAAGAGAAGAAAGAAAGCAAGGGATCAAAAACCTATTTGAAGAAATAATGACCAAAAACCTCCCTAATCTGGTGAAGGAAAAAGACATGTGAGTCCAAAAAGAGAGTCCCAAACAAGTTGGACCCAAAGAAGCCTACATGAAGATATATCACAAATGGGAGAGGGAAGATGGTGACGGAGTAGGAGGGATCAGACTTCACTCCCCCCTACACACAGGAGGAAAAACTGGCCAATCCATGGAGGAAGAGAGCAGACAGCCAACAGTACCCTAGTGTATTTGAAAATAAGAGTCCGAAAACTGTAGCGGACACTGGAAAACCAGAAACCAGATGGTAAGAAGAATATTTCAGGACAGTAAGGTCCCAGGGACCAGTGTGGGGACCAGCGTGCAGCTGTAGCCCCAGGCCTGGCACCCGGAGCTGGCACCAGGTCTACCACAGACTCCTTGAAAGTGGAGGGCCTGCCACAGAGTCCTTGGGAGAGAGCTGGGTCAACTGCTCCCTCCCTCCACAACTGAGCAGGATCAGAGCAACACCAGGAGAGTTCTGGTCACAGAGAGGGGAATAAGGATGAAGAGGCAAGATGCACAGGAGCCGTGATCACCCACGAAGTCTGTGGTCAGCAGCTCAGGAGAGCTGAGAGACAGGCAGTGATGGGCACTGACCCCCATAGTCACTGGTCTGGCTGGAGAATTGGCCTACATGGGGCAGCAGGCTTAAGTAGGAGGAATTTATCAAACAGAGGGACTGTTTGGGGAATCTGCTGTGACAGCCACAGAACCACCTCCCACCCAGCTAGGCAGAGACCCTGAGGTTAATCGGAAGGGGCTGCGTTTCCCCCATAGCACTGGGAAGGGTTCGTGCCCAAACCCGCAGGATTGAGGCAGCCTAGCCAAGCAGGAGCCCCTGCACCCCAACCTACAATGATAGCCCATGGGGAAAAAGCGCTCTGAAGAAAACTCAGATTCCCCCACCTAAGATATTGGGGAGAGGAGCCAGACTAGCTCTTGGGAGAGTGCTTACAAGACGGGCTGAATAAACACTGGGAAGGGAGAAACACCACACCAAATCAGCCCTCAGCCTCCTACAGCCAGAAAGACCAGAAAAACTGGTTTGGCCAGTTTGAAACCAACAAGAGGCATGTTCTTTTTATTTAATGCTATTTTTTAAGCAATTTTTATTTTTTTAAATTTTTCATTACTGTTTTATCTTTCAATTTCTTTTTCTTCTCTTTCCTTCTTTCTTATTTTAGTTCTTCATCCTTTCTTCCCAATTTTATCTCTTCTTTCTCCCTTCTCCTGCCTTTTTAAAAAATATATCCACAAGTGAGAGAAAAAAACAAAACTTGGAACTGTGAAAGGACCAGAGGTGGACTCAAAGAGGGGGCAACCCAACAGCTAAGACAGTGAGAAAAAATTTCACTCCGCTATTGCAGAGAAACTACAAGTTACTGCATACTTGTATTATTATTTTTTCATTATTCTTACATCTTTTATTTTAATAGTATTTTTGTATTCCTCTTCTTTCTATATAGTCTTCTTTGCTTGGCAAGTTATATTGTATCATTTGACAGGTTTCCCATGTTCTCTCTTTTACAATGTATTGCTAATCTACTGTCCTTCACGTGACTTGTGTTCCATCAGCACACTACCCAAAGTCCTATACCCCCTATTCATGTTATTCAGATCACATAGATTCTGTCATATGAGTGTCGCTCTAATATTATTGCAAATAATTGCTGTTCCACACAATTGTAAATACTTCACAGCACCCTTACCAAATTTTAGCCCATGTCACAGTCTCTTGAACTCTATTATTGTGGAGGTTAACTCTATTCTCTCACACACTACACCTATTAACTATATTTTACTCTTACCTTACTCCAGAATCTGAGCTCCCGTAACCTCACTGCTTTCTAGATCCAACTCACAATCCCTCCCTTCCCAATAAGAGTCTTATCTTCTTCCCATTCTTTCTTAAAAGTAGCTAGTTGGGTTGAAGGTCATAGTTAACACTATACATAGCCAAAAGATCTCCTGTCTTTTATATACCACCTACTACTATAAATATCATAGAATACTCTCCTGTTATTTTAAACCATTTTGCCTCCCCTTCCAACTGATCACAAAAAAAAGTAGATGGATACACCAGGATACCTGAAGGAGACTGCACCACTGAATCTCACAGGCATTCTACCACAGAAGTTCACACCATAAACCCTGGGAGCCAGAACAAATCCATTAAGAAGCTGAAGCTAAAACAAGAGTCTCACAAACAATGAGAAGACAAAGAAACAATCCCCAATTGAAAGGAAAGGAGGAAGCCTCAGAAAGAATGCTAAACAAAATGGAGGCAAGTCAGCTATCAGATATTGAATTCAAAGAACTGGTTATCAGGAAGTTCCATGAGATCACAATAAGCTACCAGAAACTACAGGGGAACTACAATGAACTCACTGCAAACTATATCAACATGAAAAAAGAAATAGAAAACATAAACAAAGGCCAAGGGGAAATGAAAAATACAATTGCTGAACTGAAGAACACAGTGGAAGGAATCAAAAGCAGGATCAATGAAGCAGAAGATCAGATCAGTGAGTTGGCAGACAAAGTAGAAAAAAACACCCAGAAAGAACAAGAAAAGGAAAAGAGGCTCAGAAAGAATGAAGAGTTTTGAGGGAAATTCAGGACAATATGAAATGTAATAATATCTGTACAATAGGGATACCAGAAGGAAAAGAAAAAGAACAAGGGATAGAAAACCTATTTGAAAAAGTAATGATGGAAAACTTCCCTAATTTGATTAGAGAAAAAGTCACACAAATCCAGGAAACACAGAGAGTCCCAATCAAGAGGAACCCAAGAGGCCCTCTTCAAGACACATCATACTTAAAATGGCAAAATTCTAAGATGAAGAGAGAATATTAAAGGCAGCAAGGGAGAAAAAGGAAGTAACAACAAGGGAGCCCCAATAAGGTTAGCTGCTGACTTCTCAAAGGAAACACTCCAAGCCAGAAGAGAATGGCAAGAAATATTCCAAGTAATGAGAACCAGAGGCCTGCAACCTAGGCTGCTTTACCCAGCAAGGCTCTCAATCAAGATAGAAGGCCAAATAAAGAGCTTCCAAGACAAAAGAAGTCTAAAAGAATATGCATCCACCAATCCAGTGCTGCAAGAGATGCTAAAAGGACCACTCTAAGGAAAGGAAGGAAAAGAGAGAGACAGACAGGAACATAGGTACAGAAATGGCAATGAATAAGTACCTATCCATAATAACCTTAAATGTAAATGGTTTAAATGCTCCAATCAAAAGACACAGAATAGCTGAATGGATGAGAAAGCATGACCCACACATACACTGCCTACAAGAGACCCACCGGAGGACAAAAGACCTACACAGACTGAAAGTGAAGGGTTGGAAACAAATTTTCCAAGCAAATGGACAGGAAAAAAGCCAGGGTAGCAATACTCATATCAAACAAAATAGACTTCAAAAAAATAGCTATAAAGAGAGACCCAGAAGGTCACTTCATAATACTCAAGGGAAGACTCCACCAAGAAGACATAAACATTGTAAATATATATGCACCCAACATTGGAGCACCCAAATACATAAAGAAAATCTTAGAAGACTTCAAGAAAGACATTGATAGCAACACAATTATAGTAGGGGACGTTAACACCCCACTCTCAAAAATAGACAGATCATCCAAACAAAATATCAACAAAGATATTGTGGCATTGAACAAAGCCCTAGATAAAATGGACTTAACTAATATATATAGAGCCCTGCATCCAAAAGAAGCTAAATACACATTCTATTCAAATGCACATGGAACATTTTCAAAGATAGACCACAGATAGGACACAAAACAAGCCTCAACAAATTCAAGAAAATTGAAATCATACCAAGCATTTTCTCCAACCACGAGGGACTGAAACTAGAAACTGACCCCATGGGAAAAAACCCAAACACTCAAAATCATGGAGATTAAATAGCATGCAATTAAACAATGAATGGGTCAAGAATGAAATCAAGGAAGAAATCAAAAAGTTTCTGGAAACAAATGAAAATGAACTCATGACAACCCAAAACTTATGGGACACTGTGAAGGCAGTCCTGAGAGGGAAGTTCATAGCAATATAAGCCTACCTAAAAAAGATAGAAACATTTCAAACAAACAACCTAACCCCATGCCTACAAGAACTCAAGGAACAACATCAAAGACAGCTCAGAGCTACTAGAAGGAAGGAAATAACCAAGATCAGAGCAGAATTAAATGACATAGAGATGAAAAGCACAATACTAAGGATCAATGAATCCAGGAGATGTGTTTTTGAAAATATAAACAAAATCAACAAGCCTTCAAGCAGGCTCATCAAGAAAAAAAGACAGAGGACCTAAATAAACACAATCAGAAATGAAAGAGGAGAGATTACAACTAATGCCATGGAAATACAAAGGATTGTAAGAAATTACTATGAGGAGCTGTATGCAAAGAAATTTGAAAACCTAGGTAAAATGGACAAATTTCTAGAAAAATATAATCTTCTAAAACTAAATGAAGAAGAAGCAGAAAGCCTGAACAGACTAATAACAGCAGATGAAATTGAAGCAATAATCAAAAAACTCCTGACACACAAAAGCCCTGGACCAGATGATTTCATAGGAGAATTCTACAAAGCATTTAAGGAATAGCTAACCCTTATCCTTCACAGACTATTCAAAAAAGTCCAAAGTGATGGAAGACTTCCAAACTCTTTTTAGGAAGCCAGCATCATCCTAATCCAAAAAGCAGACAAAGACACAACAAAGAAAGAAAACTTCAGGCCAATATCACTGATGAACATAGATGTTAAAATCCTCAACAAAATATTGGCAAACTGCATCCAACAATACATTAAAAAGATCATACACCCTGACCAAGTGGGATTCATCTCAGGGATGCAAGGATGATTCAACATTCGCAAATCAGTAACGTAATACATCACATAAACAAAAGCAAAGACAAAAATCATATGATCATATCAACAGATGCAGGAAAAGCATTTGACAAGATACAGTTCCCATTTATGATAAAAACACTCAGCAAAATGGTAATAGAGGGAACATTCCTCAACATAATAAAGGCCATATGTGAGATCTATAGCCAACATCATACTCAATGGGCAAAAATTAAAAGCTTTTTCAGTAAGATCAGGAACAAGATAAGGTTGTCCACTTTCACCACTTCTATTCAATATAGTATTGGAAATTTTAACCAAAGCAATCAAATAAGAAAAGGAAATAAAAGGCATCCAAATCCCAAAGGAGGAAACAAAACCGTCACTGTTTGCAGATGATATGATAGTGTACATGGAAAATCCTATAGACTCCACCCCAAAACAGCTCAACCTAATAAATGAATTTGGCAAAACAGCGAGATACAAAGTCAATATCCAGAAATCAAAGGCATTTTTATATACCAACAATGAAACATCAGAAGCAGAAAACAAGAAAAAAATCCCATTTGATATAGCAAAAAGTAAGAAATTCCTAGGTTTATACCTAGGAATAA